>RJWM01011224.1:0-60568 GCA_004363535.1 Dasyprocta punctata | reverse complement strand
CATCACTCACACTGCACCGGCACCTGGAGTGCTTGGAGTTGACCAATGGGAGGCACAAGTAGGAGACAGAAGATAGAGGGGGAATAGCCAGGGCGTTTATTCCCATGGCTTCCTCTTGCTTATGTATGGTTTTGGAGGTGGCTCTTCTCCAGGCCTAGCTCCTGTATGACGGCTCCTCTTCCAAGTCTTTAGCACTTCATTGTGTTCAGCAATTCCCATCACCTCTCTCTCTCTTCAGGCTTTGGGAGTAATCGGTTCCAGCTGTTGCCAGTGCTTTGCTATGTCAACATCTCTGTCTGGTTATTTAACCCTGATGGTACTTCTGAATACGGTCCAACTGAATACAGTTTGGCTCTCCGTGGTGAGAGCCTTTGGAGTGTGCCATGCTGCTTCCTGCCAGGGCCCTGAGTACCACTAGCTCAAAAGAAACCTGGGTATGTGGCCTCAAGAAACTTCATCTCTTCCATTGTTATGCTTCAGAAATCTCCCAGCACTGGAGCTCTCTGCCATGTCCACACCAACACATTTGCTTTTATGGAGGGGGGAGGTAGAAGTGGTGCTGCTTTCTCCCCAGAAGGTAGACTGCGCCATGAACGTAGGCTCCGAGATTAGAATAAGGTACCCGCCATAAGGATCCAAGATGGCGCCACTTGCAAAGGGTACACACAGTAAATGGTGGCTGCTGGTATCTTTAGGCACTGAATTGTGATCTCTCAAAATACAAGGAAGAAAATAGGGATAGCAGTGTAACTTGTGAGCTGCGATTGTTTTCCATGTTGCTCTTATGTTGCATAAGGGGGTGAATTAGATTTTACTGGCCCTTTTTAGTTCCATAAAGAGATTCATCTCAAAGGTTCTACCTTCTTCTTACACCTATGAAGGATAATAATTGCATACAGTGTGGTATCTTCTAGGGCATTGATGTAAACAATCAGAAGGTCTGAGGGGAAGAAATACTTTTGTTGTGAGTAAAATATTCTTTTCATTTTAAAAGTGTCATTTGGTGGTCAGAATTATGACAGCCTGAGGGATGAGATCATTACAGATACCAGGCTTGCATATTGTGAAAGTTAGTCAATTCTGATTACTTGCTATCAAAAATTAGATTATCTTAGAAGAGTAGCAACATGTTTATTCTGTACCATGCACACAAAAATAAATGTGGTTTTGATTTTGTGTGGAAATAGCCCAGAGTGGTCATCTGCTGTTTTCACTTTTTAAATTGTTCTTTTTATTTTTGGTTTTTGAGACAGGATCTTGCACTGTAATTCAGACTGGCCTAGAACTCACTCTGTAGCCCAGGCTGGCCTGAAACTCATGGCAATCTTCCTGCCTCAGCCTCCTGAGTGCTGGGGATCCAGGCTCTCACCTGCTGCTTTTGATTGCTGATTAGCCAGCGCCTCTTTTTCTAGACCTAGCACCTTTGGGAAACAATGTCTTCCCTACCCTGCATTTGTGTGACTTTGGTGGCACTGGTATGGGTTCTAGCTCCAGGTAGCTGTGATGCAGCCTGGCCAATGAGAACAGCACATTTTTATGGCCAATCAGAGGTAGAGGGATGGGCTCATGACTTCAGCAGGACCAATCAGAGCCAAGAGGTATGTCATACCTGGGTCTTTTGCTGGAACTCTTGAGAAGTATAAACCTGGTGGTTTGGCTTCTCCCTGCCTCCGAGCAAACCTGGAGCTGCTGGTGACCATCTGTGTCCCAGGGCAAGATCCTGCCCAGAGTGAAGCCAACCCATTAGCCAGCTGAGCTGTGTGTGTAGGGGAGATCAAACCCTGGTGCTGACACCTGAGGAGCTGGATTTGGCCCTAGAACAGTCTATTATTTTAGTTCTCTTCTTCTGTTTTGAATTTGATTTTATTTGTACAAGTCTGCAGTACGTGTGCTTCACAGTCATCCTGGGGAGTTGCACATGTACATAATCAGCTTTTTAGGATCCCTTCCCTCTCCCTCCCTCCTCCTCCTCTTGTTCTTGCCCATATCGTTCTTGCCCCCTTTTTGTTCTTGCCCATAATGCTCAGCTTGGCTTGCTCTTGTGGCATAGAATGCCTGTAGTCGCTGAGATCACTAGGACTTCGTACCCAGCACATCTTCACCGCCTATTTCCCCCTCCCCTCCCTGTCACCCTCACTTTAGTCCCCAGAACCCTTTCCCACCTGCAAGACTCCCAGCCCCTTGTCTTTTCTACGCATCCTTTCTTTTTCTCTTAGTTTGCCATACTCCTCTATGAAACACCACGCAGCGTTCAAGTTTGTGCATCTGACTGATTTCATTCAACATTGTGTTTTCCAGTTTTCTTCCCTTGAGCCACTTTGAGATAGATTCTGGCAGCCCTCATAGGAAGAATCTGGATTAATGCAAAGAATAATTTCAGGGTTTTTTTTGTGTGATCTGTCCCCCTCTCTTCATTCTCTTGTCACATGTAAAAATTGTGATTGGAAAGGACTTGTGACTGACTAATTCAGTACAGTCTCACTGAGCACACCCCACAGCAGGAGAGTCCTGAGACAGAAAGGAGAAGGGGAGCCGGGGGAGCGCATCTGCGCGGGGTCAAGGTGTCACTGTCGTAAAATAAGAGTGGAGCTCAGGAGAAAGGACTCGCAAGCTAGACTTCCTGTGTCTACGACACCACTCAGGATCTACCCCCACGTGTCTCCACCTTTCTGTCCCTCAGTTTCTCTTGAACACTTCTGGAACCATATAGTAGGTAGTAAATGAACATCAGTTAATATTACACATTCCCTTCTTCTCCTCCTCCTCCTCCTTCTTCTTCGTCTTCTTATTTTGTACCAGGATTCAAACTCACAGCCTCACACTTGCCTGGCAGGAGCTGTGCTGCTGAGCTATATACCCAGCCATACATATTCCTTTCAACTTAGCTGTTACAAAGAATGATTGCAATAAGACTTGAATTTTCTCAAAAACATTGTTCTTTCTTTACACAAATATTCGTAAATGTGGATAAATTGTATCTACTGTCTTTTAAGGAATAAATGACTTTGGAATTTGCTTAACCTTTACTCTTCTAGTACCAATACTGTCTTTCTTTTTCCATGTCAGCTCTCTGGTATCCAGCCCTGCTCCACTAGACATTTCAAAATAAAATTTATCAATGGGCCTATGACCAGTGAAAGAAATTGTAGTTGAAAATGTTACTCAAAATAAGCTCTGCAATGAAGAAACATTCAAAAGATAAGCAAATAATGTTTAAAGTGCATTTATAGATCATGATCAGAAGAAAATTTTACCTCCCAAGTTACCTAATTTCATTGGCTCTTTTTTCTAATGTACGGCCTGGTATTCTAGTGTCGGTTGTTTTCTGTAGGCAGGGCCTGTCCCGAGCCACCTTTGCTCTCTTTCCTTCATCTCATCCTTGCTGCTCTTGATCTCCTGGGGTCGTGACTCAGGGGAGCAATGAGTGGACAGAGCGTGGCAGGCAGAAGAAGGTAAGGTAGGTCTGGAAAACGGGAGCCAAGCACTGCCTCAGATACGACTGCTTGATGGTTACACATTTCACCCCGGATCACAGAAGCACCTCGATCTGGAGCACAGAGGCTCGCTTTCTCATAAATAAAGTTTCCACTGCCCAGTCTGGCCCTTGAGGTGCTCAGAAATATGATTCATTGATTCTTCTCCTGGGTCTCTTTTCTCACTTTTATTCTTAATCTGCCTTGTTACCTCTGTCTCAGCCCTTCATCAAGTCCTATCATCACGCAAGGCCCATTGGGTAGACATTACCCTGGTCCTCCTCAATCACCACATCGTTGGAAAAAAGCATCTTCCCTTCTTTCACAGAACTGTGTTGTGGTCTCTAGGTTAGCACTTAACATACTGTAGCATGTTCTTTCCCAGAGCTACAGGTATTTGTGTGTCAGTGCTTGTCATTTCTTGCGTCCTTAGAAATTTGGTGGTGGGCTTCCATATTGGTGTCTCTCTGTTTGCACAGACTCCAGCATGGTGATTCAGACATAGTGGGCTTTCAAATACTTATTAAATTAATGAGCAAAGAGAAGAGCAACAGAAGATGCAATAGAAGATATTGAAGGAGAATGATGGAAGGAATATGGTTAACATAAATCAAGGAAGTGGTAAATGAAACAGAATCATAGAGAAGATTAACCAAGGAACCCAGTTCAGTGGGCAACAAGATACCAACACAGTAGAGAGGCTGGATTAAAAGAGGTGCAAGACTTGAAAGTGGCAGCTATCTACTCAGACAGTCGGTCTCCTATTTCTTCTTGCCACCAACTCCCTCACAGATCAGTGGAAACATGCTTTGCTTCCCTGGAATTCAAGGTGCAGAACAACCACAAGAAACATCATCTTATCAAATTATAAAGTAGTGCCACTACACGTGAGAAAGCTAATAGGGTAAACATTTGTCCTGCAAGACCTTCAGGTTAAAGAATTTGGGGGGATGACCTACTGGCTGTTTCTCTCCATATTCATTACCCACACCAGGCTTCTGCTATTTCTATTTCTTTTTTACCCTTTCCCAGTTGAAAACTTGTTGATCTTGGGGATGAGGAGGGGAATGCAGGAGGTCCTTCTTTCTTTTCCATTCATTCCACTCAGTGCAACACACACACCCTGGGGTACCTAATGGGTTCCCACTTGTGAGGCTTCCCCTGGTCCCAGCCTCAGGTACCACAGGTCCTGTGTGCCTCCAGCACTGAGGCAGTCTGCTGATGTGGTGAGTGTGCTTTCCCCACGCCAGTCTGCAGGAAGGGAAGACTTCTGTCTAAACCCACGGTTTAATCGGATCAGCACCATGGTGTCTCATCCACACGGGTTTGTTAATGAGCTGTTGAGTGAATATGCACAAGCATGAAGGAAGGAACAATAAAACAAAACATTTTTTTCAATTCATTTTAATTTACTTGAAAATACTCAGCATCTCTTCTGTTTGTATTTTGACTTGTCATAACCTTTTGAGAATTGTCAAAGACTTTGGGACATGATAGTTCTCTTAAATAACAGACAAAAATATAATTTTATGAAGATTTAATGAGGCAGTATCATTGTCAGCTGGTTTTATCACTAAGGGCATTTAATAAAATTTTCGTTAACACTGTCTTTGTTTAAATATTGATGAGCATAAGTTTCATGAGAATTCATATCTGGGGTTGCTGTACATAGTTCACGGTGGTGTGGTTTCAGTTGCCTGGTGGTTTGCTTTGTTTCAGAACATCCTGCCAGCATGGTCTGTAGATGCTCTGGGGTCTGATCAGGAGCCTCTTTGATCCCCTTCTTGGTTGTGTCACCTCCCTGCACTCCCAATCGGATCAAAGTGACAGCCACAGTGATCATGGTGCGTTCAGGTCCGCAGTGAGGCTCACAGTTCGTCGTCCTCTGATATGGCATCGAGATAATCCGTGTCCACGTAGAGGAGGAATCCAGAGAATAAGCTGTCTGCCCACCCTGGGTCTGAGAAGAGGCCGTTTTGGTCCGTGAAGAAGATCTCCAGCCAGACTTCGTCCTCTGGCTGCAGGTAGATGACCGTGGACCCGGAAGCCACATCGTGGTTCCCGGTGTTGGCGTCGAAGGTCTTTATCTTGTATTGGCCGTTGTGCACCAGCCCGATGGCCAGGTGCTTGTTGGCCAGTGTGATGTCATAGGAGAAGTAGTAAATCCCTGGGAAGGCACAGATGAACTTGCCAGTCATGGGGTTGTAGTGCTCCCCCTCATTGAAGAGCACCTTGTTAAATATAATAGGTAGTCTTTCTTCTGGGTAGCTGGTTGTGATGCCCACAGAAAAGGCGGATTTGAGCACAATGCTCCCACATCGGCACACTCCAGGCAGCCCTGGGTCCCCTTGGTCTCCTCGGTCTCCCTTCGGCCCAGGAGGCCCAGCTGGACCTACTTCTCCTTTCTGTCCCTCTGGTCCCATGGGTCCTTTCTTTCCAGGCTCTCCTTGGTCCCCTTTCTCACCAGCAAGACCCAGAGGCCCCGTCTTACCTCTCAGACCTTCAAAAAGAGGTTATAGTGGAATTAGTATTTCCTCTAAAGAGTCAAAACCAGCATACTGACATAACCCAACTTTACCCAGCACACCCTGACTTTGTCTTTTTAATCTTCAATAATATATTACCAAATGATAGCTCCTTTAAACAAATTAATCCATAGAAATGAAAACAAATTTTCATCAGAATTTCAAGTCCATTTTCTTGAGTGTGTGAACCATTGTTTAGCCTCTAACTTAAAAATAATTAACTTTTGTTTTGGTGACAGATCAACTGCCACTCAATTATGTGCATTCAGGATTGATCACTACAGGAAGAACTTGATGATATTATTTGCCAGAGTGGGCTTGTAGGGGCAGACAGAACCAGACAAACTTTTAGGGGATGTTTGGCCTCATGATCCATTTTATTTCAGTTGGTATTAGTAATAAAAAAGCATAAACAAGTTACTTACATTTATCAACAATTTTCTGTGTATCAGGAATAATGCTAAGTGTTTTATGTGCAAGCATTATCTCACTTAAATTGTACATTGACTTTGCAAACCAGGGATTATTATTGCTTCCATTGTCGATGAGGAAACTGAGCCATAGAAAAATTATTTTTCTCAAGGGAACAGAGCTGGTGAGCGATGGAGCTGCAATCCGACCTCATGCCTGCCCGATTCTAGAACTTGAGTATTGCAGGGGGCAGTGGCTAGAGTGGCCCATAGTGAGGGCTCAGTATGCCACAATAGCTAAACATGATGACTAGGACCACCACACAGTGGTTTCTTTTTAGAGGAGAAAACTGAGTCTTGCAAAGGCAAAGAAATTTTGTTCCGTAACACTGTTAGGACTGGAACCCAAGCCTCTGAGCCTAACTCAAGACTAAAACACCTAATGACGTATTCCCTTCATCAAAATGGCTCTTATCTTTGGGGCTGGACTCAAGAACTCTAATTCTGATTGGCTGTGCTACTATGTAGCTGTATCCTTTTAGGCAAGCCCCTTAATTTCTCTGTGTTTTCTTACCTGTGAAGAGGACATAGTAACTGTGAAAGGTCAAATTCAAAGTCATCATAACATTACTATTTTCATCATAGCCAAACCTGTATATCTACAGTTCAGCTTTAGACTGCACAGAAATGGTGATCTTTATTGTAAGTAATAAGTGAAACCTATCTAATTTTTAAATAGGAATGACTTAAGACCTTAAAGATACGCTATTTCATTTTATGGCCAAATCAATTTTAGAAGTACTGCTTATATAATAATACTTTTCCCCAAATACACACATTATTGGTACTCTGTAATGCATGTTATAGTGAGGAAAATACATTATTGATGTGAAGTTTTCTTTTTAACTATGTTTATGTTTTTCAAGAACCTTTATTAAGCTAAACATTTTGCTCTTGATGGTGCTTTGATATCAATTATTTGAATACTGCAATGTGTGAGTTTGGGAACTTGATCTTTTTTGTTTAGTTAACTGACAAAGTTAATGAAGCATTCTGGATAATGTAATTTCGAAGAGAATTAAACTTTACCCTTAGAATATGAAGCATTGTGATTTATTAATTTTGGAAAGTGTCATTTCAACAATCTATGGTGAGCAGAGGATGCTAACCACAAATGTTACCCTTTCTTGGTGATTCAGGATCAGTGATTATACTGTACACAGTCCTGTCTCCTAGCTACAGATTGTTTGTGTTGTTAAATTGAAACTTTACTAGTCCAGCCAGAACCCACCCTGATATTCTACTTCTTGAAAAAAGGTCATAATCATCTGATCTTTTCATGTCTATTTTTTTTGGTAGAAATGGAACATGAATAGTATTTTGCTATTAGATTAACTTTAGCATCAAAGACTACAATCCCTAAATTAACATTTTTATCTTTCATGAGAGCTTAATTTTTTTCAGTCGTCATCACTGATCATTGATGCATTCATAAAAACCATTTGGGTTTCAGGAATAATTTTAACCGTAAGATTTCATTACCCACTCAAGTCCTCCTACCTCTTTTGTTTTCGGTGAGTCATTTGTTGTCTGCTTTCAAAGGCTCCATTTATAATATGGAGAAAGTGTTCACAAGTATACTCCAAAATTAGTGGGCGAAGCAGTCAACAATGAATTGGCATACTAAAGTATTGAAGTGGCATAAAACCCACTTCCCACTTCAGCTATAGAGTAGTTAGGTGATTCTGAAGAAGGGGCTTGATGTCTCAGACTTCAGTTTCCCAGCCTTGGAAATAAAAGTTTGGGCTTTCAGGTTGCCTGAGGTCTCATCCTCTTGAAAATTCACTGAGACCAAATCTTACATATTGGGATATGATTTCATGATGCTGTGCACAAAAATGTTTGTACAGCCTAAATGCCTAAATTTTCTATACTAATACTTTAATATGCTAAACTTCTGGGAGGTAGCAACTATAGACTAACTGTAGTAATTTACAGTAACTCTTCCTTTCTGCATGAAGAACTTGATGTGCTAAGGGCCTAAACACTAAGAGTATGAGGAAAGAATGAACCATTATCCCTCTCGTCATTTAATCAGATACATGCTTGGGTAGAGAGGAGAATTATGGAGCATTATGGAGTACATTTATGGGCACTAAGTGTGTATTTTGATACTGATGCTTGGACAAACAGAATTTATTCTTACTTTTCTAAACATGAAATGACTTTTGATGCTTTCTCTTCAGTACCACTTCATCCATTTGTCC
This sequence comes from Dasyprocta punctata, assembly GCA_004363535.1. Classification (NCBI taxonomy): domain Eukaryota; kingdom Metazoa; phylum Chordata; class Mammalia; order Rodentia; family Dasyproctidae; genus Dasyprocta; species Dasyprocta punctata. The sequence goes on along the minus strand of RJWM01011224.1, from coordinate 51,893 downwards.
ATTTATCCATCCATCCATCCATTCATCCATGCACTCAAGGATCTACGCATGCATATGTCTGTCTAAACCATTTAATATGGATTAACCACCTGTTATGTCAGTGAGGTAGGGGTGTGATGTGACCTTGGCATGATAATACCTGCACCATCCTGTGGTTGGATGTTACTACCTTGGGATCTGCAAATATAGGTCATAACTATGCACATGAATACTTAAATTCACATATTAAAGTTTTGAAGGAGAGTCCTGGAGATGTTTGAAGATGTTTATATGACTATGCCTTTAGATTTAATTAAATGTTAATAATAAATACACTATGGCAATAATTGCTATAGACCAGTGGAGAGAAAGATAGGTTTTATGGATAATTTATTATTCAAAATAATATCTCATTTCTAATTAAGGGTAGGGAAATTGGGAGAAAATATACTTCATTTTGCCTGGGTTTGGTTGTGGATGTGGTGGGGCGTTCACCAAGAGTACGCAGCGAAAAGACACTGGTGTGTCATTAATGAGGCAAAAAGCCACATCATACCCCATTGCAGCCCTGTGATAAACGTGGCCCCAAAGCCCATGGGCTCTGGTCCTGTTGTTTCTAAGTGAAGTATTCTTCTCCTCATTGATCATGAAGTCACTCTTACCTGTCCTCTCTAAGCTGTTATATGTCATTATGTGTGTATGTTGTAAAAGTCACCTTGTTTTTGAATGTCAATTTTTCATTTGTAGCATTATTTTTATTGCTTATTATGCTTACTGCGGATTATGATGTTGGGGATTAAATAGTAAATTTAAAGTCCCCAATATGGAGTAATTCTTAATCAATTATTATTTTGGCATATTGTAATTACGGTTTTGCGTAGTGAGTTCCCTCATACGAATATCTGCTCCTCAAGGCAAGAACGAGGTCTTACCCATCTCTGTGTTTCAGGTTTGTGAAAGGCATTCTCAGCCAGGTGCAATTTTGTACTGAAACCTCTTATTTCCAAGGGAGAGTTTCCAATGTCTGGAGACCTTTGTGGTTGACCCTGTTTAGAAGGGAGGGTGATGCTGAGAAACCCCTTAGCACGCACAGGACAGCCACACACAGAAAACGATCATATAGCCCTGAATGTCATTAGTGCAGAGGCTGAAAATACTGGTCTGGATTAACACTGAGCAGTAACAGGCGCAGAGGAAAGTTTCTGTCTGAATAACGCCCAGATATCTGGATGAATAAATGGACTGTGTATGGGAGGACAGCTGGCCTTACATAAGTTTAAAATTGTAGCAGTTCTGATCATTTAACTTAATCTGAAATAAAACTAGAACTATTTCGTGAAGCACATTAGTCATTTTTGGTTTATCAGATAGCTTTGGATAGTCACACATTTAGCCGTGGTCTGTATTTGAGATCAAAATGTCATAATAATGACTAGCATTCCCCGAGTGCTTACGAAGTAGCCATGGTTCTGGGGAGCGCTTTGCTGTATCACTGCCCGTCGACTTCACACCTACTTTTGCTATTCCCAGTTTACAGATGAGGAAGCAGAGGCTCAGCAAGGCTATTTGCCCAAAGATAATAAGCTATGTAAATGAAGGGACCAAGATTGGAGTCTAAGCCCTTCTTATTCCAATGCTTGCTTGTTTAGCCACCGCCTTATCCCTTCCAGATACAGTACACTGAAAGGGCCGATAACACACAGCCACGATCTGGGTGTTATTATGCAGTTTCAAGGATATTCATAATCACAGCTCAGTGGTAACTTGTAGTCACAGGAGTTACCTTATAGATGACTTTGAAAAAAAACACCAAATTTGAAGTTTTTTGAATTGCCTCAAGGTTCTTTAATATTGAGCATTGTTCATAGATTTGGCTGTTATTGATTTGCTAAGTCTTTTTTATTTGCTAAATAATTCACAAATGACTTATTCTCTGATAAAGGCAATATATATTCTGATACTGTTTCACAGAATCCCAGTAAATCAGGTGTGGTGATTCGATACAGGCATATTTCTTAGATCTATTGATTTTTTTCCTTCCTATCTTTTGTCCCAACTTTTACACCTAGAAGCTTGTTTACAAAGATTGATTCCAAATGCCTTCCTCTTGTGGAGCTAACACAGCCTCTGCAGAATTTCAATTTGATTTACCCTGAAGGACTGTGGAGTCTGGCAAGCTTCCCAGGCCAACTTATTTATGGGGGGAAAAAGTGAAAATTACTGAAGGACTAGGGGACAGTTGTGCCATTGTAAAGAGCTACGAGAGATCCACAATTTAGCCACTACAGAGCAGGTGGGGAGGCAATGGACTGCGAAAGCTGGCTGCATAATGCCAGTTTTGAAAAAATAAAAATTGAAACCCTTTCGGTATCTTTGTTCAGGACACTGGCACTGAGCAGGTTGGCATGTGTGTATCTGGTTCCTAATTTCCAACTCTGCTTAGTTTGTTCATCTCCTCTCCTGCCCATCTGTGTGTCTGTCCATCTGTGGGTCCAGACATTGCTTGGAGCTGGAATAGCTTGAGGGCTCCTGGGGTCAGATGTCCGAGTCCAGCCCTTGAGGTCCTGAACAGCGCGTGTCCATCTATGGCCATCTCCAGTGACCCACGTTATCACACTAGGGCTCGGTTTTCTCGCTCGCACTGTGAGATAATGTCTGTCTGCAGGAGTTGCCACAGCAGTGAAGCAAGGATGCAGGTGCAGAGCTGAGGGCAAGGTGTGAAGCATAGTGAGGGCTCAGTCAGTTGCTATGATCAGTGAAGATGAAGTAGGGAAGGATTTCAGGAGCAATTCCTATTAGAAGTCATAAAGGAAAGGAGGCGTTTTAGGGTGGGGTGAAGGAGGAATGTTTTATGGAACCTCATCATTCATTACCTGCGGTTCCCTTTTCGCCTTTCTCTCCTTTCCTGCCGTCTCTACCATCTCTTCCCGGAAGGCCGATTCGACCGTGGTGCCCAGGGGAACCGTTTGCTCCTGGAGGTCCTGGAGGTCCAGGTAAGCCAGGAATGCTACAGATATATCTCGGGGAGTAGCTCTCTCCTTTGGCCTGACCACCCCGAGGCTGTCCACTTGCACATATGGCAAAACTTGTCACATAGAGCAACACAAACATCTTTGGCTCTGGAAGAGAAACACACAGACATAAGCACCCTCTCAGGGTGGGGGTCTCACAGGATTGATTCAGTTGGAGCGTGACAATGGGCATTTGCTCCAACTCCCTCCAACCTTTCCACCTGTGTAAAACCTGTTTTCCCTCAGAAGTCCCTTGAAAACTGTAGCGCATTATTGACAGAGTTCTTAGTGTCCCACACAGGGTGGTATTCATGAAGGATTGATTAGCAAATTTTCAAAACAAATCACTGCATTGCATTTATTCTACAAAAATCAAGGACAGGCTTTGAAAAATGACCTTTTTGCAAAAGTACTGCATTTTTTTTTTAAAAAGAAGAGCTGTAAATGAATCTGATAAATATCAGTGCTTACCACCTAGAGATAATTACTCTTTACACTTTAATATATACATCCTTCTGTACTTTTTCATTGATGCTATGCAGAAAAATGATATTGAGTCATTTCTACAATTCTTTAACATTTCACTTAACAATGTATTACGGATGTCTTCCTATGTTAAAATTATTCATGATCTTTGTCTTTACTATGTTTTATGCATATAACCCTCCATTATAGACGTTGGCTTCCAGCGTCCTGCCAATATAAAGACCACACTAGACATCATTCTATCTTATCTTTGCATGCATCCATGATTGTTTTCTTTGAATTTATGGGCTTTTTAAAGCAGAAGAAAGAAAAGGCATTTTCAGGAAAACCATATTTTTCACTCGGTAATCATGTGTAATGCCAATTAGTGTTAATTGGAGTACTGTGCATATCCTGAGGGGAGCCTCAAACTTTAATTTAAAATCTGCAGGATATAATGCCATGGCATCCCATTAAACCATTAGCACGGGGGGTCAATTAAGGAACTGTGTGAAATTAAGTCATGCAGCGCGCCACGTGCTTGGGGCCAAGCAGGCCCCGGGTCTGCTCCGCTGCGATCTAAGAGGACTTGGGTTTCCCTCTGCAAGGCCGGGAAGCTGGAAATAATGCAACCGGGCTCCACGAAGGGTGGAGGAGGGTGGCATCTGCTAAACACACCTGATTTTCAGGATAAGCAATTTCTTGCGTGGAAAAATACAAATGAGTGGTGTAGAGTTGTGTAACTGAGTCATTTTGGACAATTGGGTCTGTGTTTTCGAAAGAAATCTGTACAGTGCTTGATCTGAATTATAGTCTCCCAAGGGGAATAATCATGAAACATGGGGAAACCAGTCTGAAACATGGGGAAAGCAAAATTTCTTTGTTTCTTTTTTGACAGCTACCTCAGAAAATGAACCAGGTACAATGTACCATTGTTTATGATACTCATGGGGGAAATGGCAACATTCTGAGATTGGACCCAGAAATTTGCCAGACTGCAGGAATGACGAACTGAGGACAGTGTAGTATGCTCATGAGATTCTGAAATAAACCTCATGCTTAGAAACTTAGTAAGAAACCAAAGAGGGGGTGTGCCCCGTCTTGTGACTTTCCGTTAGATCGCACCCCCTTCACATTCCATAACTGCCACAACTGAGGACCATCCTCCATCACGTGAGCCCTTGGAGAGCACACTTAGACACATACAAGCTGCGGGAAGCTCAAACCCTAACTTATTGATCGTGTTGCTCAGAGGAATTAAGGCACATTCTGAGAAGACCTGTGAGCCTGGTAAAGGTACCAGCCCTTCCAAAGGAGCCTTGGATGACAGAAAACAGAAAGAACTTTTCATGCACACTCCATTCTGCCCTTGACATGCATAGTTCGAATCGCCAGCTTCTCTCTCTTGTGAAAGATTGATGAGGCAAAGAGTCTCATAGAAGGAACTCATAAGGTGGCTTTCAACTACGTGCAGGATGCAAAGTTTGAAGCTAAGAGCACTAGAAGTTCTCTGGTGAGAAGGTACTCGGGCAGTGCCATCTGAGAGGTGGAAGAGAGAATACAGTGATGCCAACAGTCAGGGCAGCCATGGCGAGGAAGAGTGGGGGAAGGGTGTACTGGATGGAGAACAGAGGAAGCAGAAATTTAGAAGGTGGGCTTGGCAGAAAGGATACTCAGCACTGTCCATAACCAGGCAGAAGGTACTCAAGGGAGCAATACATTAAAGCAACTGACATGGATTTATCATTGAATGAGTGAACTGCTTTTTTTCCCCCAGTAGATATAGTTGCATTTTATTTTTGATTCATATATTGAGGCACCGCACCCACCCCCAGTTCACAAAAAGGGGTGGACCTTACCTTCGGCATTGGCAGGAGAGTGGGTTTTGGAAGTTGGAGAAAAGGAAGCAGGAAAGGACTGATAGGGAAGCATATTAGATAATAACAGGTAACTCCATGTTACATTATTTATAAAAATTAAAACAGGGTCTACCTTTTAACTCCCCCCAGACACACTGGAACCTGTTGTTTTATGGAACACCTGGTCTGTTTTGGGCTCTATCTGCTGCCTTAAAATTTAAATACAATTAGATCAAATTTAGAATAATTATTTTTTGTTTGTCCTGTACTTTTTAAAATTAAGTTTATTGGTACACTTTGGGAATATGTAATGATCACACTCATCATAGGGAATATGGATCTGCACGTGATATGACTTGACTGTTTTTTCCCATCCCCTTACCCTCCCTTCAACCCCTCCTCCGCTCCTTATTTACAAAAGCTTTGTTTTCATTTTTGCTTATTTTCTCAACATCTTTTCCCTTTTCCCTTCCTTTCATTCTTTTCCTCCTTCCCTCCTCTCCCTTCTTCCTTCCTTCCTTCCTTCCTCCCTCCACCCTTCCCAGTGCCCCATCCCCTTTGAACCTTTTCTTCCTATTTCACAGTATCTGTTATACGTGTTGGTCCTTACTTATGCTTTTGGTTTCTGAAGGAATTGCTTTTCACTGAGAAATGCCCTAAAACATCACCTGTCTCGAAGCCAAAATGCTTCGAGTCTGGACATCCCCATCGGCATCGAGGGGCACTGTGGGGACGCCAGGGTCTCCTGGGCCTTGGTTTGTTCAGGAAGACAAGGGGCTGTGGATCGTAACAGAAACCCACAGTGGCTTCTCTGTGCAGTGACTGACTTTTTCACTTAAGAGCTTAAGCTTCCTGTTATCAGATACCATGGTCTGTAAGGTCCTCCCTACTCCCTGGACTTCATCTATTTTCCAGCTCGGCCCCTCTGGATTCCTTGGAGGTCCTTCCTATATTCCTCCTCTCTGTCTAAAACCCTTTTCGTAGTGTCTTTCTAAAACACTGAATGTTTCTTTACTAGCACATGTTTGTGGTATGTAATGATTACACGCCCTGTGGGAAATGGGTGTCTGTACTGAACATCTCAATTCTTCCCCACCTCCGTCCTCATGGTTTATCTCCCTACTACCTTCTTGAGTTCTTTGTCCAAATGCCATCTCTTCCCTGAGTTCAGCTTTAGCACCTTATTCCACACTAGAAAGTGCGCTCTCTTACCCCCTGATCCCTCTTTTTCCTGCTTTTTTTTTCTATTCCCCATTATGCTTATCATCTCAATCTCACTTGATTACTCCAATCTTTATTTTATATGGTTCATTTCTGGCTGGTGGTACACAAGTTCCATGTGGGTAAGAATTTTTGTCTTAATTATTGATGGCCCCAATTGCTTATAATCATGATTCCTGCCAAAATTCCCAAGCTGGGCGAAGAGAAGACTTTCTGCCGGGAGATGTGAGTTTTGCTGAACATGAGAACATTATAAAAGAAATGGGGAACAGAGGATTTAAAGTTTCCTGGGGTCTATGTGTCTCTTTTGCAGGGTTTCAGAAGTACAAATAAAGGGTTTGAATTATACTTAAAATTTAATTTTTGTGTCGATAATAATTTGTACTTCATAATAACTTAAAAGAACAAATGAGAAGTTTATATATCTATTTTTCTCAGACTTCTGGATATTCAGTTGCCTCTCTATGGGTGATTACTGCTGCAGATTAGTGCGGGTCCTCTTGTCCCATTTGGCACCTGTACAATGGTCTGCACTTTGCCTTTTCTCTTTGCTTCTATATCAATATAGCAAGTCATCCGGTGTCCACAAAGGAGTGGTTCCAAGATCCCTGGACTACCCACACTGACGCTAAAGTCCAGGGATATCCAATTCCCTGATGTAAAATTGTAATGCATGCACATCTTCCTCAATGCTTTAAATTATCTATTGATTACATATCATATCTAATATAATGTAAATGTTACGTAAATAGCTGTTACATTGTTTTATACAGATAATAAGAAAAAAATCTGTACACCTTCAGCGCACAAGTTTTTGAATACTTTTTTCTCTGTATGTATCTGGCTTGGTAAATGTAGAACTAATTCACCCCTTTTATTTCAGTGGTTACAAAACAACTATATATATGTGTGTGTGTGTACATATATATATATATATATATATATATATGTATGTATGTTATATTTTGCCAGACTTTCCTAATGCACGTTTGTTCTTTTGGTACTAAAAACAGTGGTGCAATGGATATTTATATCTATTTGCACATAACACAGGACATGAACTGTAAGCAATTTTTCCCAGTTTGTCTTTTTACTTTTTTCATGTGTTTTGAGAATACTTTTGCCTTGAAAACAATTTTAAAATTCTAACTTAGTGTGTTTAGGAAATTTCCTTTACTTTAAGGTGCTAAGAATCATCCTCACCCTTCTTTTTGAGTTCTCATTTCAATTCATCACATTTAAAATTTTGATGTTAGAATTTTTCTGACTCCAAAAGGGATACAAGTTTGTGTTTCTAATTCCTCAATAATTGACTTATCAGCCACTGCCCACTGCTTTGGAGTGAACTCAGTTACTTTGAAGGAACCATTTGGGTCACAATTTTATAAATATTATAATAACTGGTAACAGTCTTTAAAGATATAATTTGCATACTATGAAATAAACAAAGCATACAATTCAGTGCACACCATAATCCACTTTAGAGTCTTTGTAAAATCCCGAAAAGAAAACTTACGCCAATTAGCACTCACTTCTCATACAATATGCTTTCAAAGCATTACATTGAACTATGCAAATTTATGTAGATATGCACTAGAGTGTATTTCTTTCCACTTTTGTGCTTCTTTGGAGTTGAAAATCAAAGCTCTGGAAATAATGATAATCTTGAGCAGGTCTGTCCTAGATATCAGTTGTAAATGATTTTCTTATTTTTCTGCAGAGGTAACAAACACGTATTTTAAAAAGTTACACATACATACATATATACATGTATGTATAGCACTTTCATGTTAGTGTATGTTCAGAATCTTTAGGATAGGGATGCAGTGATAGTGTTTTGTAAGTTTTCTTAGTTACAAATATCCTTTGCTCTTTGTAAACTAGCCACGAAAAACACTAGGAGAAATACTGATGAAACCAGTGCAAACACTGAGCTCTCAGGAAATATGTTCATAAATTGAGATCCTTTTGCGAAAAACATGTTTTTTTTCCTTCTTGTAGAAATAAAAGATGTGGGTGGGAATGTAAAATGGTGCAGCCTCTGGAAAACACTATTGTGATTCCTCAAAAAATTTAAGTATAAATTTATTTTATGATCTAGTAATTCCATATCAGGGAATACATCCAAAAGAAGTAAAAATAGGGACTCAAAGAGATATTTTCACACCCATGTCCGTAACGGCATTATTCACAATAGCCAGGAGGTGGATGCAACCCAAGTGCTCATCAACAGAAGAGTGGACTGAACAAAGCATGGTCTTTATGTGCCATGGAATATTATTCAGCCTTAAAAAGGAAGGAAATGTGATACATGGGACAGGAGAGATGAGCCTGGAAGCCATTATGCTATGTTAAATAAAGCAGTCACAAAAGGACAATGATCGTGTGATTCCTTTGATAGGGTATTCCTACACTAGCCACTTTCATGGAGACGAAACACTATCATTTCTCTATGGACTCATCCACACAGTCATAAAATGTCACAGCCAAGATTTGGACTGAGTTATATTTCTTTCCGAATATTTGAATTTTCCTCTACATCATGTGAGGGAAACTATAACACATTACTTCATGACAAAGGACTGGACTTGATTATTAATTCAACTTGAAAAGGCGCTTTGCCTGGAAATCATTAGGAAGAGGATAGGTGACCAGGGAGAGCTGAAACAAGACATCTCCTTGGCCTCCGACACGGAGATTTCACAATCACAGGCTTTGTCCTTCTCTGGCTGCGGTAGGAGGGCCACTGAGCTCGGGACAGGATGGAGACCTCAGCTGTCCAGCTTCAGTTCCTTCTTTGTTGCAGGTCCTCATTCCCTGCCTCTGGAGCTCTAACTTTCCTATGTAGGACTGCTTCCCTGTAGAATAAACCCCTTCTCCCAGAACTGCTCAAGTCCCTGCAAGTCCCTACAGTCACCATGTGTTGTGGCTTCTGCTTGCTTGCTAATTTCCCCAGCAATTGTAAAGTATATCACTGACGTATAGGGCAGAGACTGTTCTATCACAGAGGCCCAGCGAAGGTTGAATGAAGAAAAATACATATCCATCGGAGTTTATTAATACCAGCAGTTCATGATTCCTAAGTCTTGGTTGTTTCATGTTAAGTGCTATAACAGTTCTCCAGCAAAATATTTTACAGTCTACAGAGCAATGCTAAGTCCATATCATTCGCCCAAAAACTCATTTGTGGTAAGTTGGATAGGAAACCAGAGTCCAGAGGCTGTTGTCACACAGCGAGTGTCAGACCAGAGATTGAGATCTGGGTCTTCAGTTTCCTGGATTTCCCCTACAGAACCACTTGTTTAATAAACTAAAAATCTACTGTAATGAAAATAGGCCATTTCATCTACATTTGTCAAAATTCTAAAAGACAGAGTAAACACCCTACCGTGTTCTCTGCTGGAGGGTGGTTGCTGGATTCTCAGTGCACAAGAGACTGAAGATCTTTCATGAGAGCTCAGTGAAAAACTTGCTTTGGTACCAGGCAGAATAAGAAATCCAAATTCTCAAAAATTTCCAAATAGTTGTGCTAAAAATAATCTAGTTTAGTCCCAAAGAGCCAGAGGCCCTGGAAGTCAAGTTAAAATTACAGTCTTGTTTGGGATAAACTTTAAGTGCCTGCTTCCCTGACTGGCAAGTTTATAGGCTTCTCCATCACGGTGTACTCCAGTGTCCTTTTCAGATTTGTTTACTTAATTTTTTCCTTCTTCATTTGTTTTCCATGGAGTGGATGGTTCCGGAAAAAAAAAATTACTCACCACCTGGAAATTAGTTGTTAACTTAGAAAAAAGTGTCATTTCCTAATTGAGAGTTTTCAAGGTAGAAACTTTAAATTCTAGACATACAATGGAATTTCATGGGCACTGCCCCTATTCTTGGTAAATACGGCAGGAAAATGGCCCTTCATGCTTTGTGCTGTAAAAGGAGAGAGGATTATCAGCACTGTACTGATGTTTTCTTTGTTCCTTGCTGAATGGATAAATGATTGAGTATTTTTAGAAGACGAATATGTCTTTGTTCCTGCAGAGAACAGATCATAACAACTCGAAAGTCAGAGTGATTCTCCAAAGCCTAAGACTACTCATCTTTGGCGCAATCGATTTCTTTGTTTCCTTCTGATATGTATTTCTTACATCGCCATGGCAACAGCAATATATCATTCATGATGTCACTTAGGAAAATTAGGTGGCTAAAAAAAAATCTTGTTTTCTCCCTCCTTCTTCTGAAAGAAGTGTTTCCAGAGTTAGAAAAGTGAGTACTAACCACAAAATAGAGCAAGAATATTAGTGGGCTCCCCACTCTAAGCTTTATCCTGCCTTTAGTACCCACTCTTCACTTGAGAGGAAATGGTCTTTTGACATTTCTGGCTGTCAAATTCTTAATGACATCATAGCATTGTAAAATAACATCTTGAGCACAGAAGCTAATCCAATTTTTTTTCTAAATGAAAATGTATTCTTAATTGAGTAGAATTCCTGGGTTTGTTTTCTCATCTTCAAAATAAAACAGTTGCCCTTAATTATTTCTAATGTTTTTTACAGTTCTTAATCTTTCCTAATGGAGTGTTGATAGCGAGTGTCAGCTACTGACAAGCTTATTTCAGGTGGTCCAGCTCTTCCTATGCTCATTTATTTACAAGGTATCACTTCTTAAGTGTGCTTTCCCCATTCATTCATCAAATGAGTTCTCTGCCGGGGAACTTGAATGAAATTATAGACCAATAAATGTTTGGATAGGTAGACCTGCTCTTCTCTTTCTGACTTCCTTTGTCCAAGTGTTGATATCATTTATGGACATTCGTACTCGCTTTTTGATATTTCCATTCTTGCACCCAACCTGCCTGATCGAATCCAATCTTACTTTCCACACTCCCCGTTCTCACCCATGCCAGCCTCTCTACTATACTTCTGATGATGAAGTTGCTTGTACTGTGAAAGTCTCATGGTATTTTTAATGTTCTGCAATATTCAATTTTCCCCTTTTTAAAAATTATTTTTCATTTCAGAAACTTCATATAATCTATGTCTTTCTGCATTTATTTTTCTTTCCAGAGAGAGAAACCTCTGGAATAATCTCTTAGAACGTTCAGATTTCAGATGTGGATACAACTTGTTGGCGTCTATTTCATTCAGTTATTTTTGTACTCATTTTGGAAGCAGTAGTAAAAAACAATAGGTCAAAATACATGCTGAAGGGAGCATTGGCTTTGAGTAAAAAGTCAGATCCCATCTTTACCTGCCACTCACTGCATAGCCAGGGTCTCATTCTGTGTTTTTCTAGGCAGATATTTTTTCCCTCCCAGTTTGTGTTTTGGTTTTATTGTAACTTTTATTGATTTTTCAACTGAATTCACTTCAATTTGTTCCGATCTAGTCATTGTTCCCAGAGCATATAACAGTGGGCTGGTAAACCAGCTCTTGAAAAATAAAAAAGTTCAGGTTTGTAGTGCTAGCAATTTCCTGGGTATGAACAGTCCACTCTAGTCAGTGGTAAGTTACCAATTTGACATTTACTGAATACATAGTTGGGAAGGCATGTGTAGAATCTGGCACTTACTGATTCTTTGAAGATGACTCCACATACCTCTAATCTCCTCTCGTCTCCCCTCCCCTCCTCTCTTCCCCTCTCCTTTCCCCTTCCCTTCCCTTCTGTCCTCTTCTCTCTCTCTCTCTCTTTCTTGTGCATGTACCATTTCACTAGGCACTAAGATTATTGTAACAGATGATTTTAGCTGATATATAAGGAGCACATACAATGTGCTAAGACATTGCAAGCATTGCTTCCTTTAATCTTCACAATGTGACTTTCTCATCTTCCTTTCCTAGATGAGTAATCTAGGCAGTCAGCACACCACACAGCTAGCACACCTCATGATTGTGCAGATTCCTCCCTAAGGTATAGTTCACTTTACAAGACCAGGTTTCTAAAGCCAAACATCTTCCAACTGGGTGGACACAGTTGTATCTTCCTCTTCCCTGCAGAGGCAATGAGGTTTCTCAGAAACGTAATCTCCTCTTCCTAGCCTTAGAGCCTTGCTTATGTCATTTCCTAAGGCTGCAAGTCCTCACCAACCACGTCTTCCCCTTTTTATCTGTTTACATTTATCTTCCTTATGTATCACTTTCTCCATCAGTTTCTCTGATTCTCTTAACCGGGCACAAGACTTCCCTTGAAGTTTCCTAACATGTTATGTGGCCCTCTCTTAGGCACCATAACTCATTGGTTCTTAATGAACTCCATGGACTGAATTAGCATACACTGGCCCAAGACAAAGCAATTCTGTCTGATAAAAGTTCTGTGGGTGATTTTGATGGGCAAAAAGGCTTTGAGAACCTGTGCCTTGTCTAAGCTTGCTCTCATGATTTCCTGTCTTGCTAGTCTTTCCAGACTCAGGCTCCTGAACTTTCCCGTCATTTGTCCTATTGTCTCACCCATTAAGCAAATATTTATGGAGCAATTGCTATATTCTGGGTGCTGCATACTTGGTCTTAGAGCAAACATAGGGAGAACCAAAATCTAGTGGAGAAAGTAGTTTCCCATCCAGCAGCCATAGAATTATTTTTGAAAGGATGTTAATTAGGAATTCCATCATCTTGGCATTTGAGGAAACAAAGCAGAGAAAGATGAGCAATCAATCTCCACACATCTACTTTGCTTGTGAAAGATCAGCTGGCTGTGACACGGACCAACATCCATTTTCAATTCACAGAAGAACAGACTGGAAATGCAACAAGGACTAGAGACTGAAGAGAGCCAGGAAGTTACAGAGCTGTGAGCTGGTAAGGGAGTGCTTCTCCTCTTCCTTCCTGTGCAGAGGTGGGGAAGGAAGGGGTGTCCCTTTGGCCTCCCAAGTGACAAAAGATCCCGAGAGAAGTCACTGAGAAGATGGGGGGCCTGCAGGAGGAGAGCTCTGTGTTGATCTTCCTTCCAGTGGAATGCCAACTGAGCTGGTCCCAGAGCCTTGCGATGGAAGAGGTGAGATAAAAGGCCCTGGGAGTCTGATCCCTTACTTCGGGCATCGCCTGAGGAATGCTGAAGGCAGGAGGCTCATGCGAGGCGAGAGAGCAGAGGAGAGTAGTTACTGGAAAGGCAGATTGTCTTCAAAAAGGCATCAGTTGGGACTGGGCCACCAAAAGGGGCCTTTTGAGCCAACAAAGAGCACTTCCAAGGCGAGGAAGCCATTGACATGGCACTGACTACAAAAGCTGAGGTGGTGAGGGGCAGCAAAGTGCAGACCAAGGAGTGTATCACCGTGCTGGGAGACTGTGCTGCACGGGGCTCCCACAGGAAGCCACTGGCCGCCCTGGGAATCTGCTCGACCGGAGAGAGACAGCACGCAACCGCCAGGGCCTGCAGTAGGCACGAGCAGTCAGCAGAAGACAGAGCAAGTGACGCTAATTAAGGAACATGATCAATTCGCTAATTCTCCCATCCTCTGAGCTGACTCTAGAGGCGCTGATGAGAGGGGATAGTGGAGCTGGGGAAGAGGGAAAGGGTGCAGCATGTCTGGAACTAAGGCCAGCAGGGACGGGCTTTGTATTGGCTGTGAAATAGAAGCTCTGATTCAGATTAGTCACAATGGGCTAATAAAATCGTTCATGTAACTGAAAGTAACCAGCAAGCTGGAGAATTTGTTTCAGATGTCCTAAAAGAGTAGAAAAGAAAGAATGGGCAGAATGTGACATTCTAGAACAATGGATGGAAGAAGAGTGAAGGTGCTTCCCATTGACAGACTATGAAGGCTGGATAAGACCACTTGGTCTACTCGCTACACTTCTCAGAGTTCTCTGGAGGAAAAATACAGAGAGCTGTGGAGCGTTTCTCAGGGAAACCCAGGTAGGTCTACAGGTCAGATAACATTTGCTTATGAAAATAGTATTGGACCCAAAACATGAAACGAGAGTAGGCATTGAGGCAGGAAAACGCTTTCAGCCTGGGCGAGACCATGTAGAAAATCCTGACGTAGAAGAGGATGGGGTTCATGGAGGCCTCTGAGAGGGAGCGAGCGAGAACCTGAAACTGGAGGCTTCACCTGGACGGGGCAGGGCTCTGTTGGTCTTTATCCTGGGGCAGGAAGGAGATCTTGAAGGGCTGGGAGTAGGTTTTATGGGTCGGGCTATCGACTCGCCCTCAGCCCTGATAGCAAGAATGAGGATGATAGAGGTAGTGGTGGTGGTGTTGGCTGCCATACACCCATCACCCAGCTTCAGTGGTCACCCAAGGGCAACATTATCTCACTGACACCCCATTTTCTCTTAGCCTCCTTTTCTCCCCATCTTTGCATCTCTTTTCAAACCAACTCCAGGCATCATATCATCTAGTCCATAACTATTTCTATAAAACCTAAGAAATTTCATCATCTTAGGTAATAAAAGAGTTGTTGACACCATGTAGACTTATAGGCCCTCGAGGCCCTTTCACCAAAAATGAGCGTGCTTCACATAGCTCAAAAAGAGCCTAAAAACATCTCACTTAACAAGATGCTTTGTCATGCACTAAAAATTCAAAAATGTGATTTTTATGTGGCCATCAGGATTTTTCAGTGACACCTTCTGAGTGTCGAGAGAACTCTCTGATGACTTGTTTTGGAAATTTCAAGAAGACTTGGGTTTGTGACAGGCCTATCTGCGGGTCACGGGTTCTTGAAGGAATGTGGTATTGAGTTCATCTTCAGTCCCCAGCATGTGGGGAATGGTGATGTGGCTGCCAAATGGTGCAGCTTTTGCTTTTACTCGTAAAATCTGTCATGCTGCCTTAAGATTGTTTAGGAAACACGGGCGAACAGGCTCTGTGTCGAAGATGTCAGTTCATCTCGGAATCTTGGAAGGCAAAGGGGCAGATAGGGTGACTTGAAATGCCTCTAAGGGCTTGAGAGTCAATGGCCACAGAATTGAGCATGTCACCCTGGAGAGTGTCTGAACATGGTTAGACACTGCTGCTCCCGATGTCACTACTGCACCAGCCCAGAAAACAAGCGATGCGAATGTGCAGAACGACAGGAAAACCTTTACGGAGCCTGCTGACCACCTCCAGGCCTCGCGGTGATGCTAACTCCAGCTTGTCCACTTTACTGGGAGATATTGAGCATTGAGAGGTGCCATATCTTTAAATTATGGACAATAAAACAATAGTGATGCTCATCAAGAATTACCGAGGGGAGACCCTTGTGACTGTTAATTTTATGTGTGAACCTTACTGGACCACTGGGTGACCAGCTGGTAAAACATTATTTCTGGGTGTTAAGGTTTAGATCTAAAATGTCTCCCCAAAGCCTCCTGTGTTTGGAAATTGATTGGATCACAAGGACGCTTTACTCCTCCATGGATTTAGCCTTTGGTGAGCTCAGTAGCACCGCGCTGTTAGAGGTGAGCACTGGCTGGAGGTGGGTCAGTGGGGCTGTGATTGGGAAGGGCGTATTTTTGTCTCTGGCTCCTTTCTTTTCTCTCTCTTTATTTCTGCTTCCTGACTGTCATAACTTTGACAACTTCCCACCATCACGCTCTTTTGCCATGCTGTTTCTGTCTTGGAGCCAGATGACCATGGATTGACACCCTGAGCCAAAACGAACCTCTCTTCCTGTAAGTTGTGGGTGTTGGGTATTGTGTCTCAGTGATGGGAAAGTGGCTGAGACACGGGGTGTATCTGTGAGAATCTTTGTAGATGAGGTTAGTATTTGAGAGTTGGTAGACTGAGTAAAGCAGACGGCATCTGCAATGTGGGTGGGTAGCAGGGGCCTGGATAGAACCAGAAGGTGGAGGATGATTGGATTTGTTCTCTGACTGATTGGCTGATACATGAATCTTCTGTCTTTAGTGCTGTTGTGTCTTGAACCTTCAGACCTGGACTGGAATGTTTATCATCAACTCTCCATTTCTAGACTTTGAGCTATATTACTGGTTTTCCCCAGTCATGGAGATGGGAGATCATGGAGCTTCTGACCTTGCACTATTGCATAAACCAATACCTTGTAACAAATATATCTGCCCATCATTATCCATCTATCTATCTATCTATCTATCTATCATCTATCGATCTTTCTTTCTTATGAGCCCGTGAGTTAGGGGTTGTGGCTTCCTTATATGTAAGGTGAATGAGCCAGTGTATAGATTGACACCACTGATGAGGAGCACAGTTGAATTTCAAGGTATTTTATTCACAAGTTGTACCTTTATTCATATGGGTAAAATTCAAGAGCTACGTATTTAATGTGTTGTTTTTACATAGCATCTTGCTGTGCATTCCAGGCTGACTTAGAACTTACTATGTAGTCCAGGCTGACTTTGAACTTGCAGTGATTCTCTTGCCTTAGCCTCTCCAGTGCAGGGATTACAGGTTATCCCACTAACATTTTTTCCTGTGAATCGGTGTCAGTCAGCTTTCCCAGTGCTGGGACTAAATACCTGACACACGTATCTTAAAGGGAGTGGTTTAGTTTGGCTCACAGTTTCAGAGGACTTAGTCCATAGCTGGTTGGTTACAAGGCAGAAATGGCATGGTGGAGGAAAGCTCCTCATGTCACGGGAACCGGGAGGCAGAGAGAGGGAGACAAAAGCACACCTTTCCAGGCCAAGCCCCCTGTGGCCTCCTCTCCTGATGAAGCCACCCCCTTTCACCTTCACAGTCAGTGAAGAAGGCATCAATGAAATAATCCACAGATGAGAATAGCGCATGAAACAATTATCTTCTGAAAGGTGTCCCACCTCTGTACAAGATACTTTTGGGAGACATTTTCGATCTAAACCATAAAATCTGTCTTCAGGACATCCAACAGCAATAGAAAACATCAACTAAAATGTGCTTCATCAGAAAGAATAGTTTGTGTTGTCATTGTTTGATTGTCTGATCATTTTTTATGCCTAGATCTCATAACTTGAACAACTACTTCTAAGATAACAATACAAAATATATTGACTATTACTGATTTACTGTTTTAAATTCTGTATTACTTCTACCTTTTTTTCTGTTTTGCTTTTTAAAATAAAAAAATGTGCTATTTGTGAGTTTAGGTTAAATGAACAGGGAATAATGTTAGAAGAGAATGCATTTTTCCTAATCCTTTGGTCGGGAAGATGAATTTTCTTAAATTTGTTCATGTTCTCCTCCACCATTTTATTTATTTTACCCCAGGAAAGGTAGAATGAATTATTTTACAGGCAAATTTAGGGAGAACAGATAGGCATATTCTGCTCAGTTGACCAGAGATGAAAACCTACTCAATACCAAGGAATCTGGATTAAAAACTCCTTTGTTATTATATCTAAAAATATCTTTTTATATAGAAGTAAATTTGAAGTGTAATTTGTGATAAGTTTCGTTATGTTTATATGTATACTTTGAGGAATTTTTTTATGCAGTTCTTTAACCACTACCACAACAGAGATTCCCAACACTTTCCTCATCCCCAAAATGACTTCTTCTGCCTCCCTGTAATGAATCTCTCCCACCCCAGTCACTGGTAATCACCTTATTTATGACCTTTTAAAAGAATATTTATTCTTTTATTTTTGCCTTTTTAAAGAATATAATATAAATGAAGGCATCCAAAATGTGGACTTTTGAAGCTGTCATCTTTCACTTAACCCATTGTTCATTTGTCCATTTACCCATGTTCCAGGTAATGGACCTCAGGCTAATTTCTTAGTTTTAGTTATTTTGAAGGCTGCAATAAACAATATGCAGTCATAACCTTCTTTTGTCTTAGGTAAATATCTAGGAGTAGAATTTTTCTGTAATATGTTAACTGTACATTTAACTTTGTAGGAAACTACCAAAGTGTTTTCAAAGAGACAATGTCTGCCATTTTGCATTTTCTGCAGCAATGTATGAACATTCTAGTTGCTCCACATCCTTGCCATCACTAGACACCATTAGTTTTTCTTTTGCATTTTAGCCATTATAGTTGGTGATTGGTGGCAAGATACTGTGATTTTTACCTGTATTTTCCTAACGAAGTCAAAATGTTTCTTTTTGTGATTATTTGCTATTCATGTATCTTCTTTCAGTTAAAACCTTTTGCAAGTATTGGATTATTCATTTGGTCATTAGAAAAATTCTTCATATATTGTAGATATATATCAGATATGTATTTTGTAGATTTTTTTCCCTATGATATGACGCTTTAGTTTTCAGCAATGTCTTTTGAAGAGGCTTATTTAGTTTTAATTATATATCATTCATCAACATTTTTCTTTTATAATGGGTGATTTTGTGTCCTATCTAGGAAAACTTGGTCATCCAAGAGAAATTTAGTTTGAGGTTTTGTGTTGAGATCTACAATTCATTTAAAGGCAATGTCTGTATATGGGGGTTGAGGGTTTTGTTTTCTTTTTTCATATTGACAGACTGAATATCTGAGTGGGTGATGGTCAGACACACAAAAACAGAACTCTCACCCATACTCAGGCCAGGAAACTGACCTCTTACCTGTAATACTTAACCTGGACAGCCAGCCTGCTGTAAGTTATACTTGTAAAAGTCAGACTGCTACCTCTAATAATATTCCAGGGAGCCAAACAATAACTTTCATAACAATTGGTCCCGAATGACCAAGACTTGATTACTAACTGAGAACTTCTTTACTTTTTGTCCAGCGAGACAAGAATTGTAAGTTCAAAAAGAGTAATCGCATAGAATTCCAAGCTTCTAGGTCACTGCCTGCCGCTCTCCCAAGCAGGACACAGATGAAACCTCTCTTTTGACCCATGACACTTTCCCAATGTCTATAGCCTTTGAGTTTCTGACAAAACACAAGTGACAGTGGCTGACCCCTTACACACCAAGCTCTGACCAGAGAGCCTTCACTTGTTCTCATCCAACTGGTCTTCGTTTATCTCCGCAATGTGGATGCCAATATACCTTTGTTTCATTTTTCAAAGTGTGTAAATCTCTGGAAAGGAAGATGAATACTATTTTTTATGGGTCCTTAATGCATGGGAGAAAGCCAGCATCTACTTTCAAAGGACACATATCTTAGGAGGAGAAGCCAGACTTTTGTATATGAGTCACATTTGTATGTGTGACTCAGGTAGATGGGCAACTTACAATGAACACTTTTGAGCAAAAGATCCTCTCTTATTCATCTCTGTGTTACCTGTATACAGCCAAGGACTGGAATCCAGATATGCTCAACATATGCTGGTTGACTTAATGATTTTTTCTGGATAGATGCTAAGATAAAAATAGGACATTAGTCTTTAATGTTGATTGAGCTCTGGAGGTAACTTCTGATGAGTATTGTCAAGGGCTAAGTAAATGCTTCTCTTTCTACTTTCCTACCTGGCTTTCAGCCCTGTTGTCTCCAACCTGACATCTTGCAGCACTTTTTTCACTGTCCCTTCTGCCCTTGAAGATTTTTGTCTTTAAGTTCAATCTCCAGTCTGTTGTGAACATGAATTGAAGTGGGAGGCATTTGATAAATGAATATTTGCTAAATGAATTAATAATATCATTTGCCTATTTAGAACCATCCCAACTGTTAACTGCACCCTTTATTTGACCCAAAGAAAAAATAATCATCTATGATGACAGAGAACACACAATGGACAAACATGTTGAGAATCTACTGTTTGCTGGATATATACAATCTTTATATTGAATTTCAACTTCATTCATACACAGAATCCATGTCAAAGTGTTGATTGAAACTAGATGCATGATTTGAAAGCATTTGACTGAAATTAAACTGGATTTTAGATAAATAAAATCATTCACAACAACTGGCTTGCATTTAATGCTTACTATGTGCTGGGTACTGTAGCATCGTCTGACATTTATTTTAGTTTCTGCTGTTGAATGAGCTTGGTATGCTACATTTGAAGCTCTGTGAAGATAAGGAACAAGGGATTGCTCATCATTAGATTAGAACATTAATCCCAGGAAGCTCTCTGAAGTGCATGAACCTCATTATTCCTGTTATACATCTACATAAATGACAGCTTCAGGACAGAAAGGAACTTGTCCCAAGGCACACAGTGGGTAATTGCTGGAGCGAAGATGTGAAGGGTTTGGTTTCCAGTGGAACGTTCTAAGGTCCTAAGTTTCCACAGTAATTGCTTCTCTTAAAATGTCCAGCTGGACTGTGGGTGGGACATGAACACCCAAGAAGTCCTGCTGGGACTTTCCCTCTGGCCAGGGGTCAGTGGGCTGACGTGAGACGAGGCAGAGAGAAAGGAGGGAACCTCTGAGGCAGTGGGTCAGCGCTGGCTGCAGAATGGCACCTTCGGGGCCTCTCCTTCATGAAGGTAAAGGGAGAAGCTGAAAGGGAAGGAGGCCCTGCGCTCTCATCTCCTTCCTGGGCGGGGAAGTAGGCAGCTCCTGGCAGCCAGCTAACAATAACCTTCAGCTTATTAAGAAAGAAAAGGAACTGGCTTGAGGGTATCTAATTATGGCCAGGGAGCCAATACAAGCGAAAACTCACAGAAGGTGTAAATGGAAAAGGGGGACTCCTTGCCAGCTTATGGGTGGCATTGGTTGGAAAGGGAAGACTCATCTTAAAGTTGGATTTCTAGTACACATTTGCAGCCGAAAATCAATTCTCACTTCCAGCTGGCTCTCAGCTGCTCCTACTCTGTGGGCAGGTGTGGCCTTTGCAGTGTCCACATCTGCCTTCCCAGAAGGCCAGGGGAGGCAGGAAAGGGGCCTATTTGAAGGGCCATAGCTGCAGCCAGGAAATCTGCAAGGGTCTAATAGTCAGCACCAACTATTGAGACTCCTAGTATAAAGTTAATAACACCCATTTATTGAGCACTTTTTATACGCCAGCTACAGTGAATGCTGTGAAGTAAACAAATTTAGTGAAGTACACATGGGAAACTGAGGCTTTCAAATGAGAGAATTTGCCCAGTCACGCTGCTAAGGCTGGATGGATTTGGCATTCAAACCCAGATTTGTCTGCTCATCCCCTCTGCCCCCACTGAACCCTTAGTTTAAAATGAGGGTGGTGATGATGCTTAGTTCCTTGGATTATTGTAAAGCTTGAAATAGTTGCTAGAAAGCAGGTCAAATATTTCCTAGCATACAGGAAACAGCAACCCAACAGTCTCAGGTGGGTTGACAGCGTTGTCATGGTTACGCTGCAGTCTGGTTGCTGTTTTCTGCTAAGTGCCACTGTCTGTCTTGGGTTCCTTATGCTTCTCACTTTTGTATCTAAAAACTGTCCAGAGGCCCATCCTTGACTGCAAGGAGCCAAGGTCTAACAACGGCAGGGCCGTTGGATGAATCAAAGCTTAGCACCGGAGAAGCACGTGGCATCATGAGTACATAGCCATAGTGATGAGAATACTAACGATACTAACAGCTTACATTTATTCTTCACTCAGCGTTAACATTTAGTGTTTAACCCTCCCTAGACTCACTTCACTGCAGGCATCTCAGGTCTACCCAAGTGCTTTTCACCATCTACCAGGTAGTGGGAGACCTGAATTTCCTGCTTAACTTCTTGCAGAACACATGCGAGGCATTCTGGCCAGGACCTGGGAGCACGAGCCAAGGGCAGGGCCACAGCTACCAGAGAGCCAACGAAGGCAAAGGATTAGTGGTAGGTGGCACTTCTTGTACACACAACCCCTTCCAGCCAAAACAATGTCCTCGGCAGCCTCTATCATAGCGGAGAGAAAGCTGGAAAATCCAACAATGACTCATGTGCTGGGGAGGAAAGCTGAGCACTGCTGTTTGGCCAGAAAAAAAAAAAATGACAAAAGCAGTGGAATATTATCCCAGACTCAAAATTAGTGACCTCTCTACATCTTTCTTTCTACTAACCTCTCTTCATGGCAGCTGATGGAGTAAGGCCATTGAGTCTGAATGTGTGACCTTGGGCAAGTTGCCTTGGACAAATGACTCTGGAACCTTTCTGTTCTCTTCTATATATTGAAATATTTTTAAAAAGCCCAAAACAAGGGAAATTTTATAAAGTTCAATGAAATAATGTATCTCATTGGCTGACACATTTGTGCTTCTCAAGAAAGGTTGGTTCCTGTAGGTGGGGGAAGAGAAACTTTCTTTTTGCAGTGCTGGGGATTGAATCCAGGCCTCACGCTTGCTCAGCAAATGCTTTACCACTGAGCTACATCCCCAGCTCAAGGGGCAGTTTTATGACTGACACATTCATCACGACAACTCTCCCTAAGGAAATAACTTCTGAGCAATTTCTTAAAACCCAGAGGAGGATTGTGCAGTACCCAGGAGAGTAAGACAGGATCGCGTGCGTTTTCCTGTAAGAGCTAGGGGCTCAACTAAGAGACTGGCACTGACAGAGAGAGCAAGGCGTCTTGGAGAAAGTGAGAGGAAGCTACTGAGGCTGGAGGAGAGGAGAGGAAGGAGGGATGGTGGGAGATGAGAGTGGGGGCCCTGGCAGAGGCTGACTATGTGCAACTTGATGGCCCTTTGGGAGCCATGGACTTACAGGCAATAAGGGCACATTTGAGAGTAAGGGGACCACGCATTTATTCTAGAAGGAGCTCTTGGACTGTTGTCTGGAGAGGGACTAGAGGAAGCAAGCAAGAAAGGACTCCAGTGGACAGCACCTTTGGCCCAGGATTGGTCAGAAAACCACCCAGTAATAAACAAGTTATACGTTTCTCTGTGTGTGTGTGTGTGTGTGTGTGTGCACGTACACATGTGATTTCCTCCTGATTTTTTTCTGCTAATATTTTACCAACTTTTTGATCAAAATGTATAATGCTCCCTTATACCTCAACATGCTTTTCCTGTACTTTCCATGCCCAGTTTAATTGTTACAAGGAACTACTCATTTTCAATTTTAAATGTATGCTTTAAAGAAAATTTGTAAAAAGCAAAAGGTAGAAAAATTAGAGTAACAATTATTCATAGTCTAGCTTCCAGATAACCAGTTACCATTTTAGTTAAGTTTTATTACCTTTGTCCTCTGTATCTGTGTGTAGGCATCAATCTTTTACTCAAATACTATTAATATTATCTGTACAGTTTTGCTACTTGCCTCTTCTTGATGCTAGTTCTATATCATAGGCCTGTCCTCTATTATATCTTGGAGGCACTAATGGTTGAATAATATCCATGAAGTAATTTTGTAATTTATTTAATCCCCTTCCTTCCTATTATTAGATAATTAAACTGTTTCCATGGTTTTTCTAACCTAATTGAGATTACACTGAAAGTTTGTATGCATAAGCTTTTATCCCTATTTAGGATTATTTCTGTAGGATGGGTTCCCAGAAATGGAATTACTGAGTCAAAAGGTTTGCATGCTTTATGTCTCTTTGGATGTGTGCTGCTAAACTGCTTTCCAAAAGGCTGTGCGAATTTACACTGCCACATCCCTGAACAAGAGCAGAGTCCAGGGGCTGAGTTTCTCAGCAGTCCAGTACCTTTTGTCCCTGGAACTCAGACAAAGCCACAGAATCTCAGATTTGGAAGTAACTTTGAAGGCGGGTGAAGCTAATCTCCACATGGACAGAACATTAAAGCTTGTCCAAGGTAGTATTGGCAACTGCACCATGTTTGGGTTGGGTGGGATCGCAAAAATCATTTTGCATGAATGTCCCGAATTCTACACAGCCTCAATCAGGAGCTAAGCCTTGTTTCCTTTTAATGTTACAGAACTGATACCAGGCTGGGCTCAAGACAGGTGCCCAATCTACACTGGCAGACTGGATATAGGTGATGAGATGCAGTGCTTGAGTTGAAGTTACCGTCTCACTGTCTTCATGGGCTGACAGCTCTGGCAGGAAGAGCAGTCACCCTCTGCTGTGGCCAGGGCTCGAGGCACCAGTGGTCCTCGGCCACCGGTGCTCCTCTTCTATGGGATTTGTGGATTGTGGGGGACTCTTTAAAAACTTCCAGGGACCCATATTGGGTAATGTGGTCAAGCAATCATGATCCCTGGGGAAGAGTCATGTGACTAGGGATGTCACCTGATGAGGGAAGAGCCATATGACTAGGGAAGTCATGTGACTGGGGAGGAGTCACATGGCCAGGGAGGTCCAGTCCCTTTCTGTCTTCCTCACTCAAGGCGTCAAGCCCTTCTGAGCCTCCTTGATAGCTCTGCACTGACCTGGTCCCACCTGTGATCTCTGCTGTGCCTTTTATTCTGTCTTCTCCCCTCCTCCTGTCCTTCCGTCTGTCTAGAACCTCCCCTGATTCCAGGCCTACCCAGAAGCTGGCTTTGATAACCCCAGCCAGTTCATTCACTCTGCTGCATCTCCTTGGTGCTGGCCACTGGCCATTTGCTGAAGACCAGAGGTGGGCACCCCGATCCTGGTGCGGATACACATCCGGTCCTCTCCGAGCCCTGGGTCTTCCCTGGTGTCACTCTCTTTCCACTGCAGAGGCCTTCCTTTCTATTTCTTCATCTGCCTCACTCCCCTACTCGTTCCAAAAACTTTCATTAACCTTCAGCTATGGGCTCGGGCGCTGGTCAGAGCACCGAACAGACCTGCTGTAGCCAGGAGTCTGCCGTGGGCTGGTGCTTAGGAAGCTGTCCTGGGTGAGGCTCTGTGTTAAGTGCTTTTTGCACATGGAAAATCTTTTCACAACTGGAGAAGGACGTCACTGTCATGTTATTTCCATTATTTGGATGGAAAAAGTGAGGCACAAGAGGCGAGTCACTTGCCTGGGGCCACGCAGGCTTAGGACTCTCAGCCTCTGTGCTTTCCTGTCTCTCTTCAGTAAGTGGCTACACAACCGACGACAGACAAATTCTATGAAGGAAAAAAAGGGGCTGATGAGAGAGATTACAAAGAGCGGGACTTCAGATTTGGGGAGCAGGGCTGGTCACTGTAAGGAAGTGACATTTAAGGGGATACCAAAGGACGACTGAGCCAGGGGAAGCCAGAGGATGAGCCTCCCAGGAAAGGAGAACAACACGGGAGAGGGGTTGGGATGGGGCAGCAAAGGAAACTGAGAATTCCAGCAATGGAAGGGGAAGATGGTTGGTGCTCACAGGATGGAGTAGAGGAGAAGAGAGAAGGTCAGAAGAATAGGTGGGTTCAAGTCCTTCAAGGCCTCGAAGACTTTGGCTTTTGTCCTAAGAACAGTGGAGCTGTGGAAGGGTTTCCAGCAGGGGGGCCATGACCTTTGATCTTTACAGTGATTTCTGCCTGCTCTGTGGAGAAAGCATCAGGAGAGGGTGGGGGGAGAAAGCATCAGGAGAGGGTGGGGAGAGCTGAGCAGAGGAGCAGGCAGAGAGGATCATGGGTGGTCCTTGGGACAGCAGGGGATGAAGCGGAAACGGAGGGACGGTGGGCATTTTTGTTTGCATGCTGGTGGGTCAGAGGCAGTGTCCTGAGCAGCCATGCTGGCTGGCTCTGGAGCCCCTTCTCTCTGATGCCCACATCAGCCACATGAAATACGAGTTCCATTGCATTCCACTGGCTTCCTCTCTGGACTGTGAGCTGCCTGTTTTGTTTATTGTTTTGCTGCTTCTGTTCTCTGCCACTAGAATAGTGGATGCCGCATAGTAGGTATTCAATGTAATTTTTTAAAAATTCCTGGAATCAATCACTTGCACAGTCATGTTAATGTGTGTCCCCTCATGTACTGTGCTCCAAGCCCATATGAGGTGGCTACTTCTCCAACCCCATTTTACAGATGAGAAAACAGAGGCAGAGAGGGACAATTGTCTTTCACAGCTTCATGTGACTGTGGAATGCTAGAGCCACAGTGGGACCCAGGCGTGAGCCCCTGGCTGTACAGGCACCTGTGCCTCTCTCCAGCTTGCTTGGTAGGGGACCAGGGCCCGTGTTTGTATCACTGCTGAACTGAAAGTCTGTGCACAAGGCAACAGCCAACAGCTAGGCATGCAGGGTGCATATACAGTGGAATATTATTCAGCCACAAAAATGAAATTGACTCCCAGTACGTGCTTCCATATGGATAAACTTCAAAAACCTGCTAAGTCAAAGTCACGAAAGGTCAGATATCGGATATGTCCATTGCTAGGAAACATCCAGAATGGGCAAATTCATAGCAACAGAAAGCTGATTAGCTGTTGCCAGGGCTGGATGGAACAAGGCATTGGGCACTGGGTTTTCTGTTGGGAGGAGGAAAGTATTTTGGAGCTTGATAGAGGTGGTGGCTACACAACGTTGCTAATGGGTTCATTGGCACTAAGTTGTATATCTTGAGATGATTCATTTTCCATTATATGAGTTTCGCCTCACTAAAAAAAAGTTAAAAAGACATTTAGGAGTGACACACTATAGCTTCCGGCTATTGGTTAAGAGTCAGGGAAAGGATAAAAGATAGTTGAAGCTAACCTCCCTACTTCCTGTTTTCTATCTTATATTTTGTTCCTTATTTGCGTTTTTCATATAAGAGAAACCATGTGATATTTAAGCCTGTGTGTCTGGTTTATTTCATTCAACATTATGGTCTTGGGTGGCATCTATTTCCTATGTATGACTCAAGCTTATCCTTTTTATAGCAGAGTAGTACTCCATTGAGTGTAAATACCATACTTTCTTTATCCACTCATCTGTTAATGGACGTGTAGGATGCTTTTGAGATTTAGCTATTATGAATTGTGCTGCGCTGGGGGGCGCTTTGAGGTCTAGAGAGTCCAGTTTGCTGTGCTGCAGGTACAGTTCCTATTTTAGAATGAATGCAGCGCCAACCCGGGGTCCAACACTTTGCAGACATCAGCTCCCCAGAACAAGTCTGTGTTTCCTCCAGGGCCAAGGGGCCGATGGAGACGCCTGGGTGCCGCAGCTTGGCAGGCTGAGTCTGAGGCCCAGCAGCATCAAAGGGTGTCTTAGGGGGACAAGTGCCTCCAGCTGACAGAGAATGACCCTCGGGAGCCTGCACTGACCGTGAGGCCCTGCGAGCCAGGCACTGTGCACATGTGGCCACGCTCCACGCCGAGTGTCGCTGCTTCAGGGTGTTTGGTTTGCAGGTGAGAAAGCAGGGGTGCAGGAGATGAGCGAGGCAGGGCTGGGCTTCCACCCTAGAACAGAGCCCAGCTTGCAGAAGTGATTAGGTTCAGTGAAGTGAAGAACGATGACCAAACAGAAGAATGCTTAATGGCCTATGAGTTTGGCACAAATATATAGGATGAAAATCATCTGTAGGGCACGGAGATTGTGGAGATACAACGTGGACTGCAGAGTCCTCCATCACTAGAATGGTGGATGTCACATAGTAGATGCTTGAGAAAAGTTTTAAAAATTTGTGGAGTGGATCACTTGCACACAGAATTCCTTTCATGAGTGCCGTCCCACGTGCCCGAGGTGGCTGCTACTTCTCCTCACTGTACAGATGGGGAAGCAGAGGCTGAGTGAGACCAGTTGTCTTTAACACCTTCATGGGACTCAGCAGTGCTAGAACCACGGCTGGATCCAGGTGTGCTGGTGTCAAAGGTGTTAAAGATTAGCTCTCGGGAGAGCGATGTTTTTACTGACAAGAATGCACAGAGCCTGAAAACTGCGCTACCCTTTTGTCCTGCCACTTCCCCTCTTAGGATTTAATTCCAAGAAAATAATAAGCAAAACTGAGTCAAAGTTGGACGCACAAGGCTGTTGATCACAGTGGAGCAGTAGCATCAGTTTTTCTTTTACTATTATAAATGATTTCTTCTACACTTAGAGACTGATTAAGTCAATGGCCCCTGAACAAGAGGATGATTCGACAGCCATCCAAATCTACAGTCTATGAGAACCTTTAGTGACAAAAGCAGATATTTATAATACTCTGCTTAAGGAAGGCTACAGGCTACCAAATAGTTTTTCTACTTTGGAACACTTATTCTAGTTTAAAATAATATCTGTATCTGATGGAAAGATGAGAAGGCCTCATAACAGAATATTAATACAGTTGTGTTGCTAGGTGGGGTTACGAGTGATTTGTGTTTTCTACTTTCATTTTTATTACATTTTCCAAGTAGCCTATGAGAGCAGGAAGAATATTCCTCTTAGTCTTAGAAATGAGTCCTTAAATGTTACAGAAGAACAATACAAACCCGCTCCACCCACTCGATGGACAATATCCTGTGTGAATGAAAAGAAACGAGCTCTCTCTTAAAGAAATAAACAACGGACAACACAAATAACCATATTGAGGTATTTGCCTTGGTGTGTTTTCTCTTTGTTTTCGTGCCCTATCCTGTTTTTCTTTTGGTTCCTTGGTTTATAATTCTAGCTGCCCTTCATCTTGATGCCAGACATAACCATTTGGTTTAAGTCCCTCATTTTCCTCTACTTCTGTGCTTTCTCATTGAGGAATTTGAAAGCAAGGAGTCTTGGATTTTAGACATCTGGGAATGGCCAAGAGTTTGGACTTATTTTGTGAAAAGATGTATTTGTTCAGTTGAGCAAGTGTGAAACAAATGTTTTCAGCGTGTCAATTAATCTTAGTGGCCTGAGTGATGTAAGAGTTCCTTCACTCATCTTTTATGATGTTTGGTTTCCATAAAAATATGTTTGGTTTTAAGGTCCTGGCTCCTATTCTCTGTTGACTAAGAACAAATTTGGAGTATGGAAGGTATTTTGAATTTTATCTCAAACCCAGTTTGTTTTTTAATCATCAACTGGAACTCTATAGTGGCTATGACTAAAACATTTTGTGAGTTCATGAAAACATTTATTTTAGTACAAAACACTAAAACAACACTAGAACCAGAGTGAGGGATGCCTTGTTTGCCAAAGGCTCTTCCTGGAAGGTTTCAGAGATGGGTTGAAGAGGCCATTACTGCGTATCATGATGAGGAGAAAATGTAGAGATTTTAAATTTAGGTTACAGATTATAAAACGTTAAGGAAGCAAAACAAAGGGATTTTCTAGCCACGCTGGGGAACTTTGGTCTGATTTATACCATCTGGCACTTGGGGAGACTTCTCTTCAGATCACCCTAAAACTGAAGGTAGTAATATCCTCAATGAGGTACGATTTATTTTTACCCTCAAAGCAACATTAGAACATCTTTTAGCTTTAATCCAGTTTCAGGATTCTAGGATATCAGCAGGCAATGCTTATGTTATAAAGTTTAGTGCAAAAGCCTCAACACAAGAAATGTATGCATTTGACTTTGTGAGGAGAAAAATGAAAAGACAGAAAGAAAACCTTTCCATGTTAAAAACAACAAAAAATGAAACAAAAAAGAAAAATGCAACAAAATGTGACCTTTTTTTAAACCTGGAGCTCTGTTTATTGCCTTCTGCTTTCTCTATTTTATAAAAATTTTTAAATGATTTTGCATTATCTGTATAATAAAGATTCAGTCACTCATCTAACACACAGGTGTCAATTGCTAAATTTAGAGACTCAGTGATGATTAGATCATTCGTCTGCCCTGGAGGAGCTTGGGCACTAGGAGAGAGACAGAGAGAAGAGAATGAATGGTGGCCCTGAAAGGTATGCGCACGTGCTCCAAGTGTGGATTCAAAAGGCAGCGGCTGAATACTTGTGTACAGAGAGTCAAAATTTAAAAACTGCTACAAACATGTCAGTATAATGACGATAGCCCATAGGCATGAAAGAAAGCATATCGCCTCGTAGAAACTAAGTCCTTCTTTGTAGCTGTACGTGTGCTTCAAAGCATCAGGCCTAATACCTGACATGACGTATTTTCTAGGGGCTGCATAAGGCACACACAATATGAGGGATGTGGTTCTGCAAATCGCCCATTTGAGAACCATAGTGGGTCGTCTCTCTGAATCCTTATCTCTCCCTACAGAGGTTGTGACTCCATGCATCTCTTGTCTTCTCTCACGTTGGCATGTGGTTGCCCTGCTCCCTTGGGTCACTTTTTTTTTTTTTTGTGGCACTGGGGATGGAACTCACAGCCTTGCACTTGCCAGACAGGTGCTTAAGCTGCCTTGGGTCACTTTAAATAGATAATCTTCCTTTTTAATTTCAACTATAACTGCAGCATATCCCTTGTAAGAGGAACCGAGTGGTAAAGAGCTCAACAAATGGTTTAGAAATCTTTTTTTTTTTTTTTTTGAAATAGAACATAAGCTCTTGATTAGGTCCCAAGGGATTTTCCAAAAACACCGTGCAGTTATTTGGATCTGTGCTGCTTATTTTGGATGCTAAGCACTCTTTTTGGAGGAGTTGCTAACTTTAAGCATCCCATCCATGATGCAAATGGTTTTGCTCTCCTGAGGTCCCACGCAGCCTGTGAATAGGACCCAGGTGGCTCCGAGTCAGGTCCAAAGCCCAGGCTTGCAGACTGGGTGGGACCTCAGGAGAATCACACAATGCATCTGACCCTCAGTTATCTCTTTTCTGTTTGGGGGCAGGCTGTTTTCTGTACATGCATTGTGACAATGAAATGAGTCAAAGGAAGCGGTGAATGGAGACCCTGTTAGGTGCTCCGAAAATGAGGAGGTTGGTGCATGTTCTTTTCACACTATCTCTGGATCCCCTCGGCTGCCTTTGTCGGAGTGGCTAGGATTCTAAACTTTGCAGGTTTCTTTGCCTACAAAGTCTCCAGAATGGCAGTCAAGGAGGTAGACGTCCGAGGTCTCTTAGCCTCAATCATTCCCCAGATCTGATGAGCTGAGTAACGCCCTCCCAATGATGCCCACATCCAAATTCCCAGAAATGGTGCGTATACAACCTTCCCCGGCAATAGGGTCTGGCAGGTGTGGGTAAGTGAAGGATCTTGGGCAGGAGAGTTCGTCCTGGAGAGTCTGGCTGGGCTGAGTGACCTGATCACAAGGGTCCTTTGGAAAGGGAAGCCAGAGGGCCAGAGGCATAGAGAGAGACTGAAGGAGAGGGAAACGATGAGACACAGAGACGACACAGGGATGGCTCTGAAGGTGGAGGAAGCGGCCGCGCACCAGGAAGTGCGGGCAGCTGAGAGAAGGAGAAAGGAACCAGTTCCTCCCGGATGAGCCTCCCACAGAATCGTGGCGCTGGAGCCCATTCTAGGTTTCTGTGCTCTGACAAGGTAACTGTGCTGCCTTAAGCCCCTAAACTTGTGAAAATTTGTTGCAGCAGCAACCGAAAACTAATACTCAATGGAGAAACCTGTCTAAGGAGTAGACAAGAACAAGAAACAGGTCTCTGGGACTGTTAAGAGAATGGTTTCTGAATTCAGCATCTGTGAGTTTAAAGACTGACTGTACTACCTACCCACTAACTGTGTGATTGCGAGACGCTGGGTTCTCTGTGCCTTGGTGGGCCTGCTATGCAATGGGACGGGAGTTAGAATAGGATTTCTCACCAGTTGTAGATGCTCAATAAATGCTGAACTTTATTAATATAAATGAGTTCTTATTGCAACAAATTGATTTTCTCCTTGGGATACTGGGAGGTGAGTGAGTGATTGCTATCAAGGTCCGGGTAGAAACCCCGTGGGTCGTTGTTAGGTGGGGTGTCACAGTGTCATCTCAGCTGCATACGTGTGCATTTGCACTGTCAGGGTTTCCCTCAGAGGGTCCGATGACAGTTTATTATCTTTCCTGCTCACATATGGAATGAGAGATGCAATTTGGATGCTAGCCATGGATGCTTTACAAAACTCTGTTTCGTGTTTTGTTGTAAGGCACAATTGATGTTGACGTTTTAGCACTCAAGTAATTGGTGCTCTCTAACCCTTCTGCAGTCCTGTCTGGCTCTAGCGGATCACCCGCCGCCTTGTTTCTGCTTTGTAAAAAGTGATTCCCCTGACCGCTCTGAAAAGCAGAGAGCAGGCACATGTACACGACAGATTTGTGATTTTCCTAAGTTTATCGAGTTAGGGTAATACGGTTCTGTATGGTAATTTTATATTTCTCAACCAGAAGACTTGCTGCTTGTGTGACTGTAGCCTGAGGACTTTATTTTTAATTCAGTCAAATATCTACATACAAAGATGTTTGCTGCAGCACTATTGAAAACAGAAAAAAATTGGAATATGCTGAAATGCTGGACAAAAATGAAATTCTTGAATATACAATGGTATTTCACTCAGTAGGAAATGAGGCAACTAGTTGAAAATGTGGTTATAATACCTTTGCCACGATAAGGAAAATATTTGCAATGTACAGTTGAGATAAAAATTGGGAGGCAAAATTTTGTTCAGTGTGACTATAATAATTATAGCTCACACACTAACAGTTTAGCAGAAAACGTACCAAAATACTGACATCCACTGTGTTAAGGTAGCAGATTTATGAATTATTTTTTTCTTTTTCACTATTTTCCAAACATTTAGTAATATAGCTATTTGCATCTCCGAGGGAAAAATTAGTTAACTGAAAGCATAAATCAGTAAGCCAATGCTTCAAAATAGCATGGAAGCTGTCCAAGAAAATTATGAATGCATACATTCATAACCCTAAATTAAAATGCCTAAGGATTCCTAATTTTCTTGATTGCTTCCAATGGCAAGAAAGCTGGGGTGAGAAATTTTAGCCATTAACACTTACTAGGGCATGTGGAAATGCTTTTAGCATATCCGTTTTCTGGCTTTAAGTCAACTGATTTGGTTTCATGACACAAAGAAGAGTTTAGCTTTCCCAAATAATTTAGTTCTGAACATTTCAATAGTCATTCCAGCAGAGACAGAGACAGAGCGAGAGCGAGAGAGAGATAGAGAGAGCGAGAACAGTTGCATCTATGATTTACTGTGGCTTGCATGTGCCAAATTCTGTGTGGAGGGCTTACTGTGTTATCTTAATTGAGTCTCCCAGCTCTGATTGGTAGGACTTACCATGAAGATTTTATTATCTAGATATTTAGGAAATTGAACAAGATGTGCCCAGGATCACGCACTGGTTGAAGCAGAAGTAGGAACAGACCCTGGGACGTTGGGTTTCCTACTCACTGTCTCAGCCAGGGAGTCCAGCTGCCCAGGCTGCTCCGGGAGCCCCAAGTGGAGTCCACACAGGCTCTGTTGCTGAGAAGGCCAGCAGAGTTTCACTAGCATCACAGCTCCCAGCCCTGCCTGTGCATGGACACTGTGATGTTTGAAATGTTCATGTAACAAAAAGTATGTAATGAAAAGGTAGCCTCCTTCCCACACCGCCCCTCATCTTTCACATCCCCCCTAAGAACACTACTGCACATCGGGAGTACAAATAAATGCTGATAGATGCCAGGGACCTGCTCTCAAGATCTAATGCCCTTGCATCTCCTAGGTCTGCCCAGGAGTGTGGTTTTTTAAAGAGCTTTTCAGATAATTCCGATACAGGGCCTTGCACTGAGGACTGTGGTTCCAGTGATACAGTGCTGCTCCAAAGAATAAAGAAAGTTAGCAAATTCACCTTGTTTATGTCAACAATATTTCAATTGCATAAAGCCTTTCAGGAAGATAGGTGTTTGATAAGAGGAGATCATTTTTTCTTAGTGCAATCAAACCCCTTAATTTTAGAGAGTGGTACATTTTAGTTGGCGCTATTTCCTGAGAAGAAGAATTAAAAAGTGATTTGAAAATTCCAACTGCCCTCGGGCCCCACTGGTGTACTGCAAGATGCCCTGGCCCTAGAAAAATTGATGTCTTTGTGAACCTGGGCTGCCACAGCAAAAGACCATAGACTGGGTTCCCCACAGTTTAAGGTGCTGGTGGGCTTGGTTACGGGTGAGGACCCACTATGTGCTCATTTGGCAGAGAGAGAAAGGAGGAGATAGAGGAAGGGAGGAAGAGAGGAAGGGAGGGAAGGAGAAAGACCTCCTTATCAGTTTCTCTTTCTTCTTACAAGGGGACCAATCCCACCACGGAGGCCTCAGCCTCAGGACCTCATCTACACCTAATCGCCTCCCCAAAGTCCACCTCCAGTACCATCATGTTGGGAGTTAGGGCTTTAATGTATGCATTGTGGGGAAACTTAGGTGTTCACTCCAGAACACTGGCCCACCAACAACTGCATGTTCTTGGGCAAGTTACTTCCTTGTTGGGGAAGTAACTATGAGATAAACTGACTGGACCAGCTCAGGCATACCTGAAGTACTTCCCTGGGGGAGCCTAGAGTCTTCCTTGGGGCAGAGGTGGAGGCCTTTGTCAGTCACTAAACAGAGGCTCTAGTTCAATACTCCAGCTCTTCTCTCCCCTCATCATTACACAAGAACAGCTCCTGCCTGCTATCTACCTGTCTGTCTCTCATCATCTATCATCTGTCTATCTAATTAGACTGCAGACTCTTCAGATTTCATTGTGCGCCCACGCGCACGCGTGCACACACATTGTTTATTGGATTAGCTGTTCATTAGACGTCTTCCTCTTGTACAAGCTCAAGGTTGACATTAAAGCAGAAGATTGATGACAGTGCAGGTGGGTAAGCAAGGTGTTTGGAACCAGCCAATCAGACCTTACTTTTACTGTCTGCAAGCCAGCAGATAAGTCTCTGAGCCTCTCTGAGCTGCAGGATTCTCACAACTTACCTGAAAGTTCTGAGGGTAAACTGAGGCTGGCACAGGATGCGACTCTGAGTGGCAGTCTGGCTGCAGTGTCTGTGTCGTGGATCCATCTGATGTTCCTGTTGCTCAAGTTAAGGGCCAGCTAGGCCTCGCTGTGGCTGTACCGCTGCTACCATCCAGCATTCTAGTCCATGCTCTGCTGAGCAACTTAAACATTTGCATGTGCCTGGCATGACATCTAATAGCAGCTCCGAGGGAAAACCCTCTGCTATCTCGTATTTTGATCATACTGTTGAAATGGGATTTAAAACATGTGGCCGAATTCAATTGTTCCCAGTTGGAAAAAAGCTTATGCTATTAATGCATGTAAGTAACAGAAAAATTAGAATGAATAGATAGTAAAATGAAGAAAATAGAAATCAGCTGTAATCAGACCACCCAGAAACAACTTTGTTATGATTTTGGGATCTATATCTGGAAAGATAGCTAATTTCTCTCTCACCCTCTTAAAAAATGATAACAGTGTTGTATGCAGGGCTGTTTGTCTGTCCTATGTTCCCTTCCTGTATCTATGCAATTTAAAGCTGGTGAAATATAATTCTGTAGCTTAGTTTTTACATTATGTTACATGGATATATTGGAGTTGTTTTTACTAATTCCCCATTATTGGAGGGGATGGCTGTTTCTAATTTTTGTTTTTGCTAATAACATTGCAACTAGCATCCCTCCAGTGAAATCTTAGTGCACTATTTTCCAATTAGGAAGTGTGAAGCTGGCAGCTGTCACCGATGGCCCTGCCCTCTTACAGAATCCCTTGCACTGTTTTTCATGCAGTGTCTTCTGAGACAGCCCATAGGCTCCTCTGGGGGCAGTGAGCACAAGCAGCTCACCTTCCTTCCCTCCTCTCTGATACTTAGCACCATGGAAGACCCTCAGCGTGCTTCTGTTCTCTGCTCGTTACCCCAGATTTGCATCCCGATTGCTGGGTCTGCGTGGATATTTGCCTTCTAGGTTGTTCGCTCTGGTCTCCACCCTCACTCATTCTGCAGAGCTGCTGGAACCTGCTGCCTGCAACACATGGGTCTTGGCACTGGGGAAGCAGCAGGAAATAGGACAACAGAGTCCTGCCCTCGGGGAGCAGCAGGGTAGAGTGGTAGACAAACAACCAACAACTGAGCAAGTGTGGGGATAACTTCGACTCGCATCAGTGTGATGAGACTAGAAAGCCGTTCGCTGGATAAGGAATCTCGGGGAGAGGATGGACGGTTAGTTTAGGAGGACATCAGGTTTCTCAGAGGAGACAGTGTTTGATGCAAAGGTGTGACCAGGGGATATGGGGCCAGAGGTCACCGCCAGCTGAAGGGCACACAGCAGGCACAAGCTCGGTAGGATGGAGCGTGAGATGCGGAGACAGCAGGGGTGACACGCTGGTGACCAGAGGGGCTGGGCAGGCACCGGGTTATGCAGGGTTTTGAAGGCTCTGAGACAGAGTTTAGGTTTTACTTGAAGCTCCATGGGGATATTTGGAAAGAAGCAAGAGAGGAATCTGGTTTTTATTTTTAAGTGATCACTCTGCCCAAATTTTGTCTTCAATTCAGTTGCTTAGCATCAACCCTCAACAGGGAGGATGACAACTCTCCAGCAGATACTGGGAAGCAACAGGGTTTTTCGAATTTGAGTTTCTTGAGCTTTTCAGGTCTTGTTTTGTGACATTTACTGTTACTAAATTGATATCCATTTCCCCCTACATTTGCTGCCAGAATCTTGATTTTGTTGGGTGGCAGTGATTTCCCCCCACCCTTTACATCCTCCCTTCCCAGTCTCTCTCTCTCTTTCTCTCTCTCTCTCTTTTTTCTTTTTTTTGGTACTAGGGCTCAAACTCAAAACCTCGCACTTGCCAGGCAGGCACTTAGGCCACTGAGCTAAATCTCTGGCAAATGGAGTTCTGAGGATCTCAGCTATGGAACCTGGTTTATGAAGCCTGGGTGCTGTGGAATTCGGGCTCACGGCCTCTGATGCTGTGAGGCTGTGCCATTCTACAGTTGCATGGTATGAGAGTGACGGCCACAGAGCAGTGCAGACTGCTTCCCTAGGGGAGCCACCCTGAGGCTTTGGTACCAGGCTGACCGGGTTTCTATCTGTCTGAGGTCACGTGGTTCCCGTGTTCTTGTTCACATTTGAATAGAGAAACAGCTTGCTCTGACCACGCCACTTGAAAGTCCCGAGGTCACATCCAAAGCTGAAGAATGTGCAGTTTGAATGGTCCTGTTTGCTGGCTCAGGCAAATAGCTTCAGGGTTGACTCTCTCATTCATAGTGAGATCGTTGGTGGGGATCTCCCTGGCATAAGCTATAATATAAGCATGAGAAGTACCTACTACGTTATCTGGGATCTTCCTTTATTCCTCAACATGATTTGTAGATGATAAGTCATTTTCCTGGTGAAAACCAAGACTCAGAAAGGCGAAGTGACTTATTCAACACCATAGAGCCCATAGTACTAAGGAACCTGACTTGGAGACAACCTGTCAGACTTCTTTTGGCTTGTGGGTCCTGTGTGTTGTGTGAAACCGTCACCTAATGCATTGCTTGCTGCTTCTATGATTTGGGCAGAAGGAGCAGCTCACAGTTTGGGCTTTTGCATCATTTGAAGAGCTTCTGCAGCTTTCAAAGACACGTCCACCCAAAATCTGTGAACGCGACTTTATGCGGAAATAATTATATGCGAATATAATTAAGGATTTTGAAATAAGAGTTCCCTGCATTAAGATGCAGCTAAATCCAGTGTGTCCTCAGAAGGGAACAAAAGAGGCAAAAACACAGAAGAGAAGGCAGCATGAAGACACGCAGGATCGAGTGAGGTTTCTACAATCTGAAGACCTCCAAGGGCCTGAAGCAGAGAGAAAAAGAAAGGACTGGCCTCTCTCGCAGAAACTCCAGAAGGAACCAAGCTCACCCACAATTTGACTTTGGACTCCGGGTTCCCAGAACAGTGAGAAAGAGTAAGTTTGTGTTGTGGTAGTTTGTTATGGCAGTCCTAGGTCATTAATACATCATCCACAGCATGGGAGGATGAGATAAGGGAGACCAACACTCAAGGTTGGCGTGAGGAGTGCAGAGCTGAAGGTATCAGCCCCTGCATTAGGGCAGGACTGGGCTGGGAGCCCGTACTAATTATATTCATGGAAATGTAGCTGCTATGAAAATTTTAAAGTTTCAGGAAATAATCCAAGGAAAAAAGCTTCCACCTCTCAGACATAATTTTGGCAAAATTTTATAAGCATCATTCTAGATTTTCTGCAGGCATGTATTTAAACAGGAGGCTTGATGGATATGATTTTACAAAAATAGATTAGTACTATGCAAGTTATTTTTACAAAAATGATTAAGTGTAAGTTTACTAGAATTACCAGAAGAAAAATAAATTAGCAGCATACTGAAGGAATTACTGAACCTCTGGTAAATATTTTGCATATAACAAGAGATATCAGTTCTTGAAATATACTCCTTAGGTTAAAATGCAATTATAAAAATACGAAGAGCCTTGAAAAAGAATTTGACTTTTAAAAACTCTGTAAGTTTTAATTTTAACCAGTAATTACTTACTTTCCTCTATGAAAGAGAAGTTTTCATTTTTCCTTTTCCCTTCCACCAACCTTCTAATTTTTGTTAACTACATTATTATTTTTGAATTGCCTGGAATTATAACATTTCTGTTCTGTCTTGTCAACTAATTCCCATTACCATTTTGTCTTGGTTCAGTGTTTAGATGAATTCAATGCTCACTCTTTGTCTTTTATTGTGTCTTCTCTGTAGGTGTTCAATTTTGATTCATGTCTTGTTTTGCTAGGTTTCATCATCAAATATTTCCAAGAGGGGCTTTGCTAAGATAGTTGTTGAGTTTATGAAGGTTGGCGTATTTTCTTTTCATTGCTCCAGCACAAGTTGGCTGAGCAGAAACTCTTGGGTCATTCTTTTCTACTTTAGAACTTGGTGGATACATCTCTGCTGTTTCCTAGTGTTGAGTGTTGTAGTGTAGACTTGAAGGAATGTTTCAGTCCCCCTCTTGTGACAGACACTGTCTGAATAAGCCAACCAGAGTGTTTTTCTTTAAAAATCAGTATCTTCATAGTATACATATTGATATCACCAATTTGCTTACTTCCCTTGGAACGCAGTGTTTCCTTAAATTTAGGCACACTTACGGTGGTTCTCTTTAGTGCAAGAAACTTCATTTGAATTTAAGATGTTTCTTGTTTCTTTTGTTCTGCTCAGAACACCAATTTGAGGAT
Source organism: Dasyprocta punctata (assembly GCA_004363535.1). Classification (NCBI taxonomy): domain Eukaryota; kingdom Metazoa; phylum Chordata; class Mammalia; order Rodentia; family Dasyproctidae; genus Dasyprocta; species Dasyprocta punctata. The sequence continues at coordinate 12,814 of RJWM01011224.1, read as the reverse complement.
GTCAGCTTCTTCCCCTTTTCTTCAATTTGCATTGTCTTGTCTGTCATCATTTTTATCACATTGTTCCTTTGTGTTTCTTTTCCTATGATTTCTTAAGCCCATCCTGTGCTGTCAGTGCTATTTATCTGTTCTCTGTTGCTGATAAGTTGATGTTCATCTCTATAATTATTTTACTGTCATCTTCCACTGATTTCCTAAGCTCTTCCAGGACACTTTTCAACTGCCCTTCATCTTATTTCTTTTTTGATCACTTCTGTTTCTTCTATGAACTTTTCTCCTGAGAAACTATATTACAAATTCATTTATGAGTGATGAGCACAAATCTCCGTGCTTTCTGGTGGTAGATCATTCATGATGTATATAACTTTTAAAAGTTCTCATCTGTATTTGTTTTTCTTCCTGTCCTTGCCCCTCTGCAAGACTCAGCCAAGACCCCCTCTGGTTCCTGTCTTGATGTTACTCGTATGCAAATGAAGCCTCCAGCTGTCTTACCATGACCCATGCAGGGGGTCTTGGAGGGCACAGTAACCAGGCCCCAAATGAGGTTTCTGGGTTCATCCTACTCCTTCTGCTCACCTTGGAGAAATGTCTCCCTCAGGTCTTGGTGGTCAGGAGGTCAGTGTGGCTTATGAAGAAGCCCTCAAAGCCACACATTATGTGGGGACCCCAGGATTAGGCCTTCCTACACCTTCTTCATCCTTCTCCACCCTAGGCAGACTCGCCTGACCAGAGATACTCCTAAATATATCATCTTTCTCTGGTTCCTCCTCATGCATTTTTCATTTTCTCCCTGGCTAGTCTGAAACGTGGAAATAGATTTTCACAGGAATATTCTGACTCCCTCTCTGTATCATGCAGCACTGGGTACCTGCCTACGAGTGTTCCTGCTTCTGTCCTCTTCTGAGACACGTGGAAGATCACCTGTCCTCACCATCCATAGCTAGGCCTGGCCTGGCTGGAGAAATTGCTCCGAATGTGAAACGTGAGCAGAGGTAACATCAATCACCTTCGTGCCTTTTCCTTATCCATAACGCTGAGGCCTCATGCTGTGACAGCATGGGAAGATGATAGAGTTGGCCGGTTCCCAAGCGTTCACTGTGTACAGAGGTCCCAGCGGGTTCACTAGGATCATGCAGCATCATTGGTACATAAACCTGTTCTGCTTAAAGTCACGGAGCTTTGAGGTTTTTTGGTTACTGCCATATAACAGCCTCCTTGACTGACACAAGGCAAGAAAAACCTGTATTTTCTCTAGCAAACAGGAGGACGGCCAGGAACGGAGACAAGCATGAGAGCTGGCTGGAAGCTATGCACCAGTGCAGACCACTCGCCACTCATCCAGGTCACTGACCCGTTCCAGGGGAAACTTGGAATCTCCAGAGTTAGGGTCTCGTATTGCAAAGAATTCGAGATTTCTTGTGTTCACCAGGAAAGAAACCAATGGAACCTAATTCTTTTTCTGTTTCTCTCTGCTTCCTTTCACATAAATACAACTTCTTGTGGACTGCATTGAATGCTGCTGACAGCATTATTTACTTCCCCTGAACAAACTTGGCTGATTTATGATAGATTACACTGATCATCTATATCCCTTAAAGAGCCATGGGAACTGCTGCCTTCGGGACTCACAGAAAGTTATAGTCTATAAACATGTTTTTCTTTTCCTTTTTTTTTTCGGCCAAGTTTCTTTTCCTTTTTATAATTAAAAATGTATGTACAAGGAATTTTTGATGAAGAAAGCCTTGCATTTCTGAATTACTGTGGGGCTTAGTGACTACAAAAGATGCCTTAGCTACAACTGCATTTTCCTAAAATCCAGCCTGCGAATCAGCGCCACAGTGATTCTCATCTCCAGAACTATGTAGAAAGCAGGCATAATCCCGGCCCGGCCCTAATTCCATGGCCTCCGGGAAAACATGTGAACTTTATCACTCATAAAAATACAAGAATAGCCATAACTTCTCAAATTCTGGGAATATCAGGAATAGCAGAAGAGTTAAGAAGTTGGAAAGGCTCTGGAGAAGGCTCCGATCCCGACTGAGCAGTCACCACATGCTATTTCAAGACACACTGTGAATTTTACGAGTGGCATCTCTGGGAAATCCCTCATGCAGTTAGTATCTAAATACCAGGCACTTTGCAGGATCCCTGAATTTATAGTTATGTAAGACATAGGTTATCACTGAATTAAGTTACAACTTAAGATAAAGCGAGATTTACTACCGTGATTAGAGTATTCTGAGACTGTAATAGCTGACATTTGAAGGTTACTACAAGCTCAAGCAGGGGGTTGAGTCTTTATGTGGGTCATGCTCTTTAACCAGTATTGATTCTACATACAGTCTCCCTGTCTGGAATATTGTCTCTATCCGAGACAGGAGGAAACGAAGGGTTAGATTTAGGAAGGAGCTGGCCCAGGTCACAGAGCACTGTAGGGGGGTGGCGGGGAGGGCAGGGCTTACCCACTCCCTGTGGGGCCTCCAGACGTATCTACAGCTGCTGGCAACTGGCTCCTGCCAGGATGGACGGTTATGGAGGGGCATTCAGAAGCAGGGGTACCTGAGCTCAGCTTTGAGGTTTGGATAGGTGATGTCCACTCAGACAGAGGACCTGAGCCTGGGCCCAGATGGCCATGAAAGAGAGATGCTGGGTAACTGCAGGTAGCTCGCAGTGTGTGAAGGTCAGTGGTGGAGGACAACACCTGAATGGAAGGTAGGAATCTGATAAAGATGCTTTGACATTAAACACAAGACCTTAGATACCAAAGAGAGGCCGATGATAGATAGTGAGCATGAGACTAATACGATTTGTTTTGCTTTTTGTTTTTGATATGTGGATTCTAGCTGGGATTCCTTAGAACCTGGGATCATTCCCAGTTATCCATGGAGAATGGAACTGAATCAACTTTATAACCCTTAAGGTCCTTTTTACTTGGGGCCGTATCTCAGTCATGACTGTAAAGCAGAAATTAAAACAGCATGTGACACATTGCTAGCACCAAGTGAACTGTTGGCTGAGTGACAGTAGCCAAACCTGAGAAAGAAAGGAAGACAGAGCAGAAGTGGGGGAGCGCTCATCTGTCGGTCTGGTTGAGGATGGTCTGTGGAGGTGGGCGGGAGGTGAAGGTGGTGGGACTCTATTTCCCCTTGTATGTTTACAGCTTCTCAGAAGTGGAATGATGTGGTCTCCAGCATCCATAGACAAATGTTCATGTGATTGGTTAATGAAACTCCCTGGTTGCGGGCTGGGTGTTAGAAGGTGAGCTGGAGGGGTCCTGCGACTAATTTAGGATAGAAGGTGAAGCTGACTTCTTGCTTTCATTTCTCAGTCAGTGTATTTCCAGACATTAAGGACTCTGGGGAGTGTTCGTAGTTCGTAGCCTAGCCGGTGTTGAGACCCTCACACTCACTCGACCTTAAATGCTTGAAGACAGATGAAGGCTGTGCATCACTCTGGTCATCCAGTGTGATCTGGAGCATCTGTACTCGGTCATTACTGATGGTGACTCTAGAGCCACGGTGGCAGCCCATGGCAGGTGTGGCACAGCGGGTTATCTGCACCACTGAAAGCTCTAAAAGCTTTACCATCCCTGCCGGAGAGGTATCTCTGGGTGCTAGAAGCACAGTGCTGCTCAGGGTGGTGGTCATGGGAATTTCAGAGAAGGGCTGGCTGTGCTCAGCTCTGATTTGAGTATGAGACTCCCACTAAGATAGAGGAACCCTGAGTCGGGGCTCGGAAGGTGGTCAGGCAAGGGGGTAGCTGCAAACCATTTGTGTGAAAGGACAGGGTCTGCGAGTGCTCTTGGTGCACCAGAATCTGTCCGGGTCCTGCCCCGTGTCTTGGGATCACCTCTGAGGCCATTTGCAGTTGCCCTGAGAAATCACCATCCGCGCTGACTGCTGCCTTGTGATTTGCCTCTGTCCCTTTCTTCTCCACCTGGAGGCCCTCTCTGGAACTACAGAGGCTGTCCAGCCAGGATGGGGACCGCCAGGAGGCACGGTGATGGGAACCCAGGGGCAATCGCAACCCGTGACGGACACAGCCTGCATTCCTGCGGGGCAGCTCTGAGGTGTGCTCTGTGTGCTCCCCAGAACCCCCCAATGGACCGATCCCGAGTCGCTCATAGTGGTAATTCACGTAATGATGCCCCTTTTCAGCTTCACTATCCTGTCTCTGTGTGCTTTTCTAGTTCTTGCTTTAGGCACATAAACATCCTGCCCCCAGTTCTTTGTTTTAAGTCTTGCTTTGGAGAAAATAAAATATGATATTCTTGTTTGTGCTTGGTAAATAAATACTGGCTGAATATTTGTGATCTGCTCAACCCCACCCACATCGTGATTTAGCTGCTGATACCTCTGAAAAAAGGTAACGTGCACCTGTGTACTTCCTCTGACCTCCCGATGGGCTTTCTCCTGTCCTGCTAGATACTTTCCGTGCTCCTCTGTGTCAGTGGCTGTCAGACCCCTGCTCCTGCCATTCAGAGGCACTGCTCCCCTCCTATCCTCAACCAGCCTTTCCCCTTCCCCTTTCTCTTCCCCATCCCCATCTTCATCTTCATCACCATCTTCATCTCCATTTCCTTCTCCTTCTCCATCATCATCACCATCTTCACCTCTATTTTTGCCTTCTCCTCCTCCTCCTTACCATCATCTCTAGTTCCACTTCTATATCTCCATCTCCATTGTCATCATTATGACCATCTCCACCTCCACTTCCAGCTCTACCTCCATGTTATGGTTTAGACATTGTGTCAACTTGAGAAGTCTAGAAGCTTAATTAAGTAACTCAGCAGCTCTATATCCTGGGGTGTAGAGCACAAGCAGTTACCTGTTCATTGTATCAACTTTAGAAGGTCAGAAGTTTAACTGAGAGACTCAGCAGGGAGCCAGGGTTCTTACTTTGTAAACATCCTCAGCCTGTGCAAGAGGAGGGCAGGCAGATGGTGTGAGTGCTACTCCCACCCCAGGGGAGCAGCCTGCACACTATAAAAGGTGAATGAGGAGGGACTGATTGCTGCTTCTTCAGAGGAGCTCCAGTCTTCGCCTTCAGCTTGGACGTCATCGCCTGGCTTCTGGCATAGACTGTTCAGCTTCATCGTAGATGCTTCAGCCTTCGTCGTAGACTCTTCAGTCTTCATCGTAGACTCTTCAGTCTTCATCGTAGACTTCAACTTTCCATCGTAGATTCTTCAGTGTTCCATCATGAACCCATCAGCCTCCTGATACGGACTTGCATAGGACCCTCCAGCTTGCAGACACCCTCTGAATGCTCCTTTATTCAACTTTGTGGCTGACCATCGTAAGTCAATCTTGTTATTTCTTATACAGTTGTACATTTTGTGTTATATCTGTTTCTCCAGTAAACCCTAACTGATACACTCCATCATCATCATCACTGTCATCATCATCACATCATCACCAGAGCATCATCTCCATCTCTACATGTCTGTCCACCTAAATGTCTGTCTCCACCTCCGTGGCTCAGTGGGGAACCTGCACCACCAGGGCCCAGGACACAGCCCGAACGATCACATCTGGGTGCTGCCAGGTTGCAGCTCTTTCCATGCCTGCTGCCCTGGTCAGATTGGAATGAATCTTCCCTGATGTCCTTGGGAAGGTCCAGGCCACACTAAGTTACTAGGTGACTCTATGTGGAACTGTCACATATATGGCTATGCCCTGGCTAGGGGCCACGACTGCTTACAGCCCTCTTCATTGTCCCCCCACCCGCCACCACTTACTAGCACCAGTTTCCTTAGAAATCACCATCTGCCCAGGTTCACGTCCCAGTTTCTGAGGAATAGGACTTAAAAAGCAGCGTCTTTGGAGTCAAATACAATTTCAACCCCACTGCCTTCATGTTTTTCCTGGATAACTTGGGGCAAGATGCTTATTTCCCTGCAAGCCTCATTTTCCTCATTGTAAAGTAGTAAAAGTAATATGTGCTACAAAGTCTTGTTAGAGCTAGTGTATGTAGAATGTATGTAGTGTGTAAAAAGTTAAAATGACAGGAAGTAAAATGTCCTTGAACCCAGCTCTCTTCCTTTGAAGCCAGACCATCAAGGATTCCTTGTTAGTAACCTCATGGGTGCATTCTCCCACAGTCTTCCACTCTACACAGCATGCACGTATTGAGATGAAGTTCCCTAAAAATGGGATCCAAAACATATCTATTTTCTGTAAAATAAATGTTTTTTCAGCTCAACAACACATGCTGCATATCTGTCCCTGAATGTCTGCCCAGGGTTCTGTAGCATGAGCACACTAACTTATTTAGGCATTTCACTGCTGATGCACACTTGTACTTTTTTTTTGGGGGGGGGGCAGGGTCTTACTATGTTGCCCAGGCTGGTCTTAAACTTCTGGGCTCAGGTAATCTTTCCACATCAGCCTCCCAAGTATGTGGGACTATAGGTGTGTGCCTTCGTGCCCAGCTGGGTTGTCTGTAATTTTGTCTCAACTAAGCTATTTTCTGGGATCTCACTCTGTGGTACACTGGCATCTGATCTGCCCTGGGGTTCCTGTCGGCCCTCAGTTCCTCACCATCTCAAGATTTCTCGCCCCATCCCACCACCTGACTTTCCTCCAACACTGCCACACCAGGCCCTGTGCACGGGTTTTCTCTCTGCCTGGAACACTTACAGTCCAGACCTTCACAGACGGGTTCCCGCCCTGCCTCAGAGCTCTGCAGATAGGTCAGCATCCAGGAGGCTTTTGCCGACCCTCTGGGTGACACAGGCCCTTCCTGCCTTGGCCCCACCCACCCATTCCCTACACCTCTTCCCCCCTGCAGCTATTCTCTGATGTGGCCCATGGCTGCTGAATAATTGTCTCTCCTTACTGCAGAGGAGGATCCCCGTGGTCCAGATTCCTGTCTTACTCACTGTTCTGTCCTCCATGTCCAGACGGAGGGCAGCACCAGCAGGTCCTCAATAAACACACACTGAATGAGCGAGTAGCCTTGTCTTGGTGCTAATGTTCTTAAGTCAACCGCTTGTCCCAACCACCTTAGGAAACAGGCTCTGACAGGTGAACGTTCTTGCTTCAGGTCACACAGTAAGGAAATTACTCATCCACTCCCCGGAATTTCCATGGAGCCTCTCGAACCCAGAGATGCCTACTCCCAACCCTACAAGTTCAAAGTCAGGATGTTCAGGTGTGGGGCCCGGGAGTCTGCATTCTAACACGCCTGGGAGACCAGGAGAATGAGAGAAAGGTCAGGGTTGGATATTTCTGGCCTAGAGTACATTTTAGTTTTCCCAGGGAGGTTGCTGATTCTTCCCTGTAAGATTTAGCAGCCTTAGGTCTGTGGCTCTGGCCCCTAGGGAGGAGTCTTGGGAAGGATTGTGGCTCCTGGGTGCTCAAGATCTCTGTCTCTGGGCTTTCATTGCAATTTTTATGGTGATTTTTTTGTTTGTTTGTTTGTTTGTTTTTTTGGTTTGAGGGTAGCAAACTCCCAGGCTTTGACACCTGGATTCTGGTCACACTCACCTCTACTCTTTCCTTCCACTTAGATTCTACTCTTGGAAATCTCCCCTTGCTTCTTTTTATATTATAATTATTGGTGTTTATTGCTAAGAGATGGAGAGAAGAAACAGGTCCCCCAGAGAAGCAAGACAGATGCTCCCGGCCCAACACTCCCCCCACACACCCTGCCTCGGTCTCATGGCATCGGTCCAGGGCAGTAGGTCTGCATCCTGGGCACCGTGGAGAGGCCGAGTGGGGGCTGGGGACATGGGTGGGCGAGGTAGTCATGGAATGTGGAAGGCAGGGCTAACACTTTGGTGGGGCTGCTGTCTTGTACCTGTGTCTGTGAGGCAGCTGGAGCGGCCCTGGGCAGGGGTGAGAGCCTGGTGCCTGCGCTGGCCGCCCTCTGTCTCCCCCTGCACTGTGGGGCTGGGGGGATGGGTATGTCCATTCACTCCTGGGCCGTTGGGGAGAGTGAGCGAGATCACGTATGTCAGTGGCTTCTTCATGTACGGAGCTGTGGGCTGTGGTTCCAGTGAGTATAGAATCTTAGGCTCCTGCCAGGAAATGGAATCATGTTTCCTGACATCTAAGTAGGTAGAGGCGTTCACAAAATCCAAGGGAAGCACAATTACATTTATCTTGGTATCTGTGGCACAATTCCTAACATTTTCAGTTCATTTTGCTCCCATTAAAATATTCTCTAATAAATTCATTCAAACTACTATCAGCCAGTCTGAGGTGAAAGGAATATTCTAGAACACCCAGTAAAGTCCTGTGATCCAAGCTAAGGATCTGGATACCCAGAAACACCCTCTGTCTCTCCTCATCTTCCCATTCTCTACCTGTCCTGTTGCAGTGGCAGAGGAAAGAATCTGGGTTGTAGAGTCAGTCAGACTTGGTTTCAAACCTCACTCTGCCTACTGAATTCCTTGTGTGTCAGGTTTTAAGGATAAGAATACCTGCCACTGTCAGAGGTTTTGAAAATCAGTAATAAAAGTTAATGTTTATGGAACTTTAGAAAACACCCAATGCTTCACTTATATCGCCACATTTAATCCTCACAATAATCCTGTGAAGCAGACACCTTATAGATAAAGAAGTCATTGCCACCAGAGGTTAAAAAACTTCCCAATGTCACCAAGCTAGGGAAGAGCAAATCCATGACTCTATGCTCTAACTCACTCTTGCAGATGGCAACTCTGTATACAGAGTGTCACCTGTATGGGCTGTGCTAACAGAAATTCCTTTGCCTGAGGTATGAACACCCAGGTAGTGGTACCTCTTTCCTCTTGTTCTTAGCATTCCTGATTCCCCCTTTTCAGCCCAAACTAAAATCCCACTTCATCCATAAACAAATCAGATCTTGTTTGTATATAACGTACAAACTTATTTGCACATACTTACAAGGCATATGTGTGCGTATTAGGTCATTTAATTTTTAATATTTTTATTATAACTATGAGACACAGGACTGTTATTACTATTACTTCCCCTTCAGAGGCAAGGAAACCCCACCATTAGGACGGGAGGCTGATGGAATTCCTGCCTCTAGTCTGTTATGCCCCAGGGAGGGACACTGACTTGTTATTTGCCTCATCTCCCATTCTCTCTTCTGGGACAACCCTTTAGGTTTCCCTTGGAGACCCTCCCTCAGAGCTTAGAACTCCCTCAGAACTTGTGGTACTGAGGCAAGGTCCCACCTGCCAGTATCTCAAGGCTACTCCCTTGCTCTGGGCGCAGGAACTGGTTGATGGGAGGGGAGGCAATGGAGGACACCCGCTGAGGCCTGGTCTCATGAGTCAGCTCAACCCTAGGGACTGGTGGTCTTATTTACTGGTCCGTTAAGCTACAGGGATGCAGAACTCTGTTGCTGGTCTCTCTCTGTCCTTTTGTCCCTTTGCCCCCCACTCTCTCTCATTATAAGGAGAGACCTGGCCAACAACAAAGCCACCTGAGAAAAGAACAAAGAGATAAGAAAAAATAGATGCTTGACAGAGCATCTGGATCCAACAGAACCTGAAGTGAGACTGAGCCTAGACTTTCCTTACGTGTGTGAAGGAAACCCCGCCTCCAGCAGATCCTCTTTGGGTTTGCCATACTTTGAGCTGATATTCTGTCACTTTCAGCTGAAGAAATGCTAGCTAAAGTCCCCACATCGATTGCCTTGTGGAGAGGGTAATAGTAGGAACCGCGACTAATAGTTATTTATTTTCTATTTGTGTGAAAGGACCAACTAGGTGCTAATAAATGCTTGCCAATGTCTTAGTCCTGAATTCAATGGGAGATTGGATAGTTACTGGGAATTTTGATCTATTACCTTAAAAATCCTTGTACTGGACAATTCCTTTCTTGAGATTTCCAGGGAAATCTAGATTAACCTGTCTCTGGGGTTTTTCCCAATTTGCTTTATTTCCCACTGAGACCAACTATAATTCACAGGACTTGTTCTGGAGAAAGGCGTAATTTATTTTTAGTACTGTTTGTTCAAATTCTTCACTACAAATTCTCACCCCTTACGCATGCAGACCTAATGCTTCTGAGCTGTAAAGTAGACCGTCTGGTGTGCCTGCAGCGCCTCAGGGCACCTCCTTGTTCACAAGATGAGTTTAGGGGAAGTGCTGCAGGCGTGGCCAGTGTTCCATAGTCCCTCAGCCAAGCTTCAGTCCTGTTCCATCAAACACTCGTGCAGGTTCCGCAGGGAAGGCAGGTTGCCCATGTGATTAAACCATGATCTGCTGACCCGGAGTGTTTTTAGCTGATGTAGGGGGCCTGAGTCAGTTAGCTGCAAGGGTTAAAGAGTAGAGCTGAGGCTTCCCTAAGGAGGAAGATATTCACCCTAGTGGCCGCTGCTGCCCGACAGACTCAGCCTGCCCTCTCTGGGGAGCTCCCCTGTGGATTTCCAACTTCTGGCCAGCCCCACATTCGCAGACTCCAAAGCTTTGCACGCCTCTCCTACTATCTATGTCCTGCCGCTTCTGCTTCTCTGGTGGAGAATGCAACCGAGCACGAAGGCAGAATGGACGTGTAGGGTTACCTGGGACGGGAGAAGGAAACTTGGTTATCTTCATAGATCCCGAGGGCCTCTGGTGTGGGATGAAGGCTGAAGACTGGCCCGGCGCACGGGTCCTGGTAACGTGCCCCTGCTGGCCACCTCAGCTGTCCTTGCTGCCTCCCTGCTCACTCACATTGCACCATGCAGGGTACCCAGCACCCCTGAACCCCCGGAGAGACTACAGACACATCTCTTGGGGTGCAAGGAAGGCACCCAGGAGATTCCTGCGTGTTCCAAATGAAATTCCTCCTCCCCCCACATCTGGCGCTCCATGGGAGAAGAGGAGAGATGCTGTGACCCGGTCACAGTTCTCTGGACCCCACCTCAGTCCCCCTGCCCCTGCCAGCCTCCTCAGCGTGCTCTGCTGCGAGACAGCGGGGGGAGTCCAGTACACCTCTATTCTTCAAGATTCCCCTGGCCGCTACTCGTCCTGTGGATTCCCATCTCCATGGCCCCCTTCCCTGCCTGACTCTGTGGCCCATTCTAATAAACTCTCTAGAACTCAGGGTCACTCACCAGGAAAGTCCTGTGCGCCCCCCCCAAATGTCCTCTCCCTTCTGGTTTGAGCATCTCGCAACTTGTTGCCACTGCCATTTTTGTCCCTGTCCACCTTGTTTCCTGCCCAGATCACTGCCCCGGTCTCCATCCAGTCCTCCTGCTCCGACCTTTAGAGAAGCCACCCAGCAGACAGAGCAGTCCAGAAGGACCCTCTGGTGTCTGCCCAAAGACAGAGTAAAAGCTGAAGGATTGGAATGAGCCACGGAGCATCCTGTGGCCGGCTTCTCCCTTCAAGTTTATCCCCCTTGCTCTTCTGCTCATTTACCTCTGATTACACAGTGTCTGTGCCGCTCCTTAAGCATGCCAGGCCTGTTCCCACCACAGGACATTGGCATGCACTACCGTTCCTGCCTAGAGAGGCATCCTTAGATGTGTACCTATGTTTATATCTACATCAAGCTATGACATCTATACCTATCTATATGTACATCTGTATATATACTATCTGTATGTGTATCTATAACTACATATCTGTGTGTATGCCTGTACCTACATCTCTGTCTATATTACATCCTGTTGCTAAGTTTAATATCTTGACATCTCCAAAGAGCCTCATGCCTGCATGGGCTGAGTCTTTGGGAGAGGATTGGACCATGGGGCACTGTAGGTGATTAGGTGGGGCCTGTTCTCAGGCGGCGGTCACCACAGTTGTGAGCTGGAAGGGTATATTCTTGTCCCTGGCTCCTCCTTTTGGTCCCTGCTTCTTGGCCTCCATGACTTGAGCAACTTTCTTCTACCATGTTCCTCTGCTGTGCTTCTGAAGCCAGCCAGCCATGGACTAAAGACTGAGCCCAAATAAACGTCTCCTTCTTTTAGTTTCCATGTCAGGCATTGCGTCCTTGAGAAGGTGACTGAGACATTGCCCTCCAGTCTCTTTTGTGTTTGTAGTCAGATCTCTCCTTGCTAATGCAGCCTCTGCCCACTGCTCTTCTTTAAACAGCACACCTATCGGCTCCTCACCCCTTCCTTGCTTCATTTTACCCACTGCGCACATCCCTGACCAACATACTTCATATTTCACTTATTTTTGTGTCATCTCTCTGCTCCCATAAGGCAGAGACTCCATGACAGAAGGGACTTTTGTCTCTGCTCTTTATGGCTGAGTCCCAGGCCTCTAGGACAGAGCTGAGGGCACACTAGGGACGTGCACTGGTTAAATGAAATAATAAAGACTGCAATGGTGGATAAACAGTGTTTGATTGGGACCAGTGACTTCTCCTCTACAATCTTGCATCAACGAGTTTATCAGTCCCCTGGACCCCTCTGCACAGCCCTTAAAATTCTCCACGCACAAGAGACTCTGCCAAGCAGTGGAACAGCTTTCAACACATGCAGTTTTTAGCCACAGAGTCCTGAGTGGGACCCCAGGCCCAGTGAGCTGGGCTGGGACCTGGATACGCTGCCTGCTCTCGGGAGGATATTCCCGAGTGCCAGGAGAGGCGGCCCAGGGAAAAGGAAGGCAAACAGACGGCTTTGTCTTTTGGCTTTCAGGTCTGGTTTTGAAAACAACAGTCTGGTATTTGAGTTTTCTGGCTAGCGAAACAACATGCCGTAAATAGAATAGCCTTTAGTCCCATTAATTACATTTTATTGCCACGCTACAATGTGGCTTGTCTGTCCTCAAATAGAGCAATCAAATGTAAAATATACAGTGTCAGGGAGAGGGCGTTCATGTGTGTCCATGGGAGTTTGGGCTGTGCGTGCCTTCTCACGTGATCTGTCATTGTGACTGAGA
>RJWM01011223.1:0-60293 GCA_004363535.1 Dasyprocta punctata | reverse complement strand
AATAACTAGAATTCTACTATATTCTTAATAGAAATATAAACTGTAAAAACTTTGCAAAGTAATGAAGCAGTGTCTTAAACCAATGAACATTCACTTACTCTATGCCTTAGCCAGTTCTACTTGTACCATATTTCTGTACAAAAGCCTGTGTGTAAAACTACCCACATGTCCATTAACAGACACATTTATGTAAAAAAAAATTATAATAGTTGCACTTATTAAATTACTGAGTTGAATGGTAAAAATGACATACACAACAATATGGAAGAAAACAGAAAAATAAAAGATGTATGCCTTCTTATTTCACTGATATAAAATTGTTGAAAATCAAATTGATCTATAGTGGCAGATTAGTACTAGCCTGATGAATATGTGGGCAGAGAGCAACAAGAACAAGACTGATGAGAGGAATTAAAATATTTTTGAAGGGGATGGATATGTTTCTTATCTTGCTGGGATGATGGCTTCATAGGCTTATACATATTTTGAAACCTAAAAAAAAAAATAGTTGCTGGGCATGGTGACACACACCTGTAATCCCAGCACTTGGGAGACGGAGGCAAGAGGATCACCATGCATTTGAGGGCAGACTAGGCTATATAGTGAATTCAATGCCAGCTAGAACTACATAGCAAGAGCCTGTCTAAAAAAAAGAAAAAAAAAACACTTTAAAAATATACATTTCCCATATAAATTACTGTTTATAACTTAGCCCTTGATAAAGTTGCTTTTATGTATTAAAAATATAGAGATCTTTGGAGTATTCTCATCCAGCTATTAATTGAATATTGCTTTATTTGCAAGGTCTACTGTGAGATGCTGAAAATAGAAAACCAAAAATAAGACATGGCACCAGCCTCTGAAGACAAAAAAAAAAAAAAAAAAAAAAAAAAAAAAAAAAAAAAAAAAAAAAAAAAAAAAAAAAAAAAAAAAAAAAAAAAAAAAAAAAAAAAAAAAAAAAAAAGTTTATCAAACAAAACACATGCTTTCACTATAGAGCAGTAAAATTTTCAGAGGAATTATGAAACTTTGAAGGGAAGCTTCTTTGTTCAATTTTGGTGATTGTGGGAGATAAATTCAGAAGAACAATGAAATGCACATGGAAAAATCTTTTTAAAAAGCAATTAACAGAACAAGAAAGATTTTTTTAAAAAGTCTCTGAGAAAGCTAAAGTCACCTGAGTCAATTAAATTATACTTTAAAGCTTATCTGATGACAAAACATAAGCAGTGGGAGGACAAAGAGATTAAATACAGGAGAAAATGTGCCAAAAGTTTTGCTGCAGATCAGAAGAAGGCTTCCTGATAGATAGATATTCCGATTATCAACTACAGCAAAACAAACTACCCCTAAACCAAAGCATTCCATTATACTTAGGGACTGTGTGGGTAAGAAATTAGAACAGGGCTTAGTGGGTGTGGCTTATCCTTGTTCCACCGTGTCTGGAGCATCCTTTGGAAAGGTTTGAACAGACGCGGGCCAGAAACACCTAAGGGCTGCTTCACTTACACACCTTGCATTAGGAAAGGGACACCTCATGTGGCTTTCTCTTTGTGTGGCACCTCAGAGCCTATTTTTGAGACCTCACCAGCATGGCGGTCTCTTTGTTGTTGTATTTCTTATTCATAGTCCAGGTTTCCATATGAAAGTGTCCAGCACACAAGGTGGAATCATCCTGGCTTCCGTTAACACCCTTCTATGTTGCAGACCTTCAACCAATTTTTCACGGTGGTACCAAGTCTATCCAAGCTTCAGGGAAGGGAATATAGGTCCCCACCAGAGGGCCAAAAGTTCCAAAGCCATTTTATAAAACCATTGTAACAGATTGATATGCATGAGAAGAAAAATCTTATTAATGGAAATGATGGATAATTAAATATTACCAATATTTTTTTCCAAGCAAATACATGACACATTTATCCAGTGAAACTATTGGAAGGGATTATGCATGAAAGAAGTGAAAGAAAACAACTTGTGATTTGATAAGAGGAATTAAAAATGCCTGGCAAAAGCACCTCAGCTGAGAAATCAATGAGTAAAAATAGATTTTGATTCTTTGGGAAGTGAAGGACATACTGAAGTAAAACAGCACTCAAAACATAATTTATTGGTCAAACTCAATGTACTGGAAGTATAAACAATAAAAAAGTATAAACAATAAACTGGAAATTATGCAACATCCTAACAGTTTGAATGTTAAATGATCTTACAAATTTAAAGCAATAGCCTCAGGTAGAATATAGGGTCCTAATAATTAACTGATAGTAGAGGTAACCTAGTACACTGCAAAAACTTAAGAATGCCTTATGTGAATATTGGAATAGGTTAAGAAACAGGCAATCAGAAAGAAGTTCTGTTTCCTGTATCTTAGGCTGTTATTTTTGTTAGTTTGTAACTTTCTGATGACCACTTCTGAAATTCAGTACAACCTCGATATCTTTTTACATTGTTTGCTGTAGCCATCGGGAACATATTTAGGTTTCAACAGGAGACTTGATTAGCATGTATTTTCTTAGAGAAGATCTTATGCAGGAAAGTAAGAATATGTTTTGAGAGAGAAAAAAAGGAAAACTTCATCAACTTTATACAAAAATAGTCTTTGAATAATTTTGATTGATAACACTCCCAATAAAAACTGGCAACTGCTGCATTTATATACTCATAAACTCAGATTTCGCTCTGAATAGCAGAATACAGAGAAACCATCGGTTCCCAAATGCTGCTCTCTCTTTATCCCCACAGGTGGGCTTCAAGCTTTTCTTTACACGTAGTTATTGCTGGGCAAATCTATCCCCTCTGTCTACCCCACCCTCCCCTCCCTTAAAGCATGGTTCTTTATGATGAGATGACTCATTAAGCTTTCTTCCTGGTAGGGAGCTGACACCCAATTAATGAGCTGACACTGTTCTGTGTCTGCTCTCACTAGTGCAATAAGGCTCTGTTTACAAACACAGGCTGTTGTGCCTGTTAGAGAGAGCAGGTTAAAATCTCCCTGCTGGGCCAGTTTGTTCAAAATCATAAGGCTTCTTTAAACAACGTCTTTGTGCCTTAAACATCAGACATACTGCTTGCCGCAGGAAGCAAGTCACCCTAACAACAACATCCTGTTTGCCGGGAAAGCGACCGATGTGCCCAGCTTTGGAATTATACAAAATATAAATTGATTGTGTTTTGTTACAAAGTTATTTTCTGTACTGTGTAATGATAGATCATTATTTACCTTCAAGATAAAATTTTAGATACACACACTGTTTTTTAGCAGAAATGCTTGGTTCACTGAGACTGTTTTCTTCTTTCTGCCTAAAATTCTATTCGTTCTTCTTCCTTTTATAAACTACCTAACCTGAAGCCCTACCTAAAATACCATTTGTTTGTAAAATGTTTCTTCCACTTCTCAGACACGGGTGGGTCTCTACATGATGTTTCCACAGGTTTTTTTTAGGGGGGAGTGGCATTATGAAGTAGCATTGACTGATTGAGTTCTCTTTTAATTGTTCTCCGTCACTAAATAAATGATTCAGACACAGCATAATTCATGAAGCAAAACTTGCACTGATTCAGTGCTCCAATTCTGTGAACACAAAGTTCCTATGTGTTGGATACCTATTAGTACCCAGAGCTACTTTCTTGTACTTAAGAGACCCATTAGTAACTAAAAAATATCTTACTGTACCATTTGTATTTCATGCCTTTCCTGTCTGGCTGGTTAATAATTATCCAGATCAGGCATTTCAGCTCCTGTGTAAAGCTAGTGGGAAAGCACAGCGCTATTCATGAGCCTTCTCTTCCAATGAAGTTTGGGATAAATAAAGAACATGTTTCAATATGCCGTGGGCCGCCAAGGATAGCTGGAAGCTAGCTTTGCCACGTTGGTCGTGTCTTAGTCTTTGAGGTCAGAGTAGCTAGAAATTTGAGAGAAAACAGGAGTGCAAGGTCAACAGGGCCCAACAGCTAGAGAGATTGAAGGTCATGCTGAGTCTCATAAAATGTCTTCAGGATTTTTATCTTTATCATAAGAAACACATGGAAACATGAAAAGGGTGTTAAACAGGAGTACATGGTAGGATAAAATTTCCATCCCAAAAAGATTATTTTAATGCAATTTGTAGTTTGGGTTGGAGCATATTCTAGGAGGATACTGGAAGACTAGATTGGAATTCATGGCAGCTGATAAGATTATGACACTGTAGGCACATTGGGGGTGGTGATGAGTATGATGGTTATGATAAATGTGAGATGTGATGTGAGGAATATTTAGGACATAACAATATGAGGAGTCAGTAGTAACTGCTATTTAAAAAAAAAGGTAGTAAAGAGACAGGACTGAGAATATACCAGATCAGACCTGTATTTGGAGAATGGGGTAAAATGTAGAAATGAGGTTATATGAATAACTGGTATAGGTTCCTGAATTCCCTTTTGTACATGTTGACTAAGAATCGTTTTGAAGAAATCCAACTGGAGATGCAAAATTGCAGATGTTTTTATCTAGAACTCCCAAAACAGATATTTACTAACGTACATATTCACAGTCACCTTCTTACAGTTGGTAGTTCAATTCATAAACATTGATCAGAGAGTTTGTGAGAAGGTTATAAAATAAAAGAATCACAAGGTCTAGGGTTGAGCTTTGACAAAGTTCAATACATAATTATTAGGTTTAGGGGGAAAGAGAACTAGCAAAGAATGAGAAGAGTGCTTATAGTGGAGAAAAAGCAATTCTAGCACTGTGGACTCAGGAAATTAGGAGATCATGGATTTCGACAAGAAAGTTTCCTCAAACATGATAGATAAAGATTTTAAAATCTCCCATATTTAGCAACATGGAGCTTCTCTTTATGCTAATAGCATCTATTTCAGTAGAGTGATGAAGCAGAAGTCAAACTGGAGAAGGTTCAAGAAGTGGTGGGAGACGAAGAAATGGAATTCCTGAAGACAAGCAAAAGATGCTTCACACAAAATTTAATGTTTTAACAAGTTTGGAAAGTAAATATGAGCACACTGAACTATCTATAACACATTTTTAGACACTTATCACCACCATCCATTTCCAAGGTTTATTTTACCAAACTGAAACTATCACTACCTCCTTATTTCTTCTTCCTCCAGCAAATGGTAGAGAATGAAGTAGAGTTGGGAGCCCTCTCTCCTTTTATTTTATTTTTTTGTTTGATGTGATGAAAGAGAAAAACATATTTAGAATTTCATGAGAAGAATCAAACTGAGACAATTAATCATGCAATTTCCCAAGAAGATATACTGCAATGAAATCCCACATGCAAAATAAGGGTTTTAAATAACAAAGGGAAACTTGCTTCATATTTAGTACTGGGGATTGAACTTAGGACCTAACGCTTGCCAGGCAGGCACTGTGCTGCTGAGATATATCCCCGACCCACTTTATATGTATTTTTTTTTACGCAAAAATTTGTTTATAAATGCAAGAATTTTTTTTTCATTTTCTGAGAGTTTTATTGATCCTTGTATGACAGAGTACGAGTGCTCAAGAGCAAAGCCTTCAGCACCCTCTGCCTCGAATGCAAAATTTTAAATACAGGGTTAATGATTGAAACATAAAAATCTACCAGCATTATAGTCATCATATTACAAATCTGAGGCCCATATAAGAACTCTCTAAGATTATTATTATTATTATTCTCCTTATATGCAAAAAGGGACCGAGACTTTGAAAAGTTGAATATCTTGGCCAAAGTCCTATAGCTAGTCAGTGACTAAGATTTTGAATTCAGACTCATCCAAGCATAAGGCCATTAGCTTAATAACTACAGAATATTCCTATCCACAAACTTAGTGAAGGGGATTGCTTGAAGACATAGATGTAGGTACTTGCAGCTAGTAACAAGAGATATTTTAAGTATTCTAATGGATATCAGAGGAGAAGTAATGATTGCTCTTTTGCCAAGAGAAGAATAATGGACATGTGTTTTGAAGAATAAATAAATATTCTGGCAAAGAAACAAAACGAAAGTTTGTTGTTGTTTTTTAAGTAAAATAAAGAAAAAAAATAGAAAGCTGGTTAGATTTTGGGGACTTGGACTGTGGGTACAGAACTGCAATGGCCTATAAATGTTGGAAATAGATTCTGAGGTTTGAAAAATAAACTAAAGCATAAAGATTCATGAGCACCTTACAGAAGAATCAGTTTCACTTTTTCCTCAGCATAACTAGCCAAGTTATTAATGGGAACTTCAGTATTTCTGTTTGACTGAGAAAGGCTTCACTCATTCGAATAGTCTCAGAAATAAAATAGGACAATTCTGCTCCTATTTGAAAATAATTCTACTTACACATGGGTTCATGGAAGTTTGAGGTAATTAAGAATGTGATTTAAGAATGCTAAGCTTAAAACCACAAAACATTCACTAGGCAAAGCTAGGCTGTCTTATTTGGAAATAACATGGCAGTAATGACAAATTGATTTTTAAACTTTTCACAAGAATATCAATTATATCTATTCAATTCTCCTAAAATATAAATAAACAAATGAGAGGGCTTTTCTATTTTTCTCACAATAAGTTTGTGAGATTCAGACATTCTGGGTTTTGACATCAATCATGTGAACTTGAGTAAATCACACCGCCCTCATCAGCCTGTTTCTGCTCTCTAGAAACAAAACAAATAAAATATGTTGTTGAAGTAGATGGTCTAAATGCCAGAAGGTGCAAAATTCTTTGATCTTCAAATTCTACTTTTTAAAGTAAATTGTGGCAAAATCTTAAAGCTATTATCTGTTTTTATTCCTAAAGTGACAAAAGATTTTTAAATGAACAAAAATTCATGAACTCGTACTCAGGAAAGAGTATTTTTGATTTTTACTAGTACATGTTTGTAGTACATAAGGATTACATTAATTGTGGGGAGATGGTGTCTGTACATAATATACCTTCCTGATTTTCATTCTCTACTCCTCCCTTTCCCATTTGCAAATGTTCTATTTTCACCATTTTCCCCTTAGACTCTTTTTCTTCCTCTTTCCTTCCCATCCTTCCCCTTTTCCTGTATCTCTTGCTCACCCATCCAATTCAAAATGATCTCTATACTTTCCATTTATCTATCTTTTATTTTTTCTCTCTTTTCATTTGAGAAATCATGTAAAGAATATTTTAATTCGTATCTTACTTAAAATGTATAATCCAAGTAAGGAATATAATTCTATAAAAAATGTTCATATATTTAGCATTGATAGAAAATTTTTTATACTTATACAAGATTCAAATATATATTTCCTTCTTTAAAATAAACTATCCCAAGGATTTAAATGATTTAATCATAATGACCAAGGAAGGAAACAAATTACTAGGAGGTAGGTGAATAATGGATATTACTTATATAATAAAAGAAAAGAACCCAGTTATATGACCTAGGATTGAAAAATTATACAGCATCCTGGCATGGTGGTACACACCCATAATCCCACGATTTTGGAGGCTGAGCAGGAGAATCACTGTGAGTTGAAGGCCAGCCTGGGCTACAAAGTGAGTTTAAGGGCAGTATAAACTGCATAGTGAAAACCCACGTCAAAAAGGAGAAACGAAAAAACAAAAAACAAACAAACAAACAAAAAAACCTCCAAAGAATAAAAAAAAAAAAAAACCAAACAAATATGGTAAACAGTCATCTCACAATTAATAAGTATATAAAACAAGACATTGTGAATTTAAATGGAGGTCCAATATTAGGAATTTAAGATTTTTTGAGTCTGTTTCTATTACTGCTCTAACCGATCAGTTCTCGTTGACTGAAATGAAAGACTTAGAAAACGAGAATGTTTCCATGAGCAGATGCACAGCGTTCCCTGCAGGGAAGGTGCCATGACCAAGTGGCAGCAGGCAGTTATGAGACCCGAGGTGCAGACAGACTGAGAAGCCAGGCTTTACACTGGCCATGTGCAGAAATCTGACAAAAAGTTGAAGTGGTGAGGAAGAGACGCACTTACGTGTTCGCTTCTGTCACTGTCACCTCACATCTTCACCCGGCAGATCCAACTGAACTTTGCTTTCTCCGTGTGTGATTTCTTCATCTAAGGACCTCAAGGAATTTCATTTTTGTATTCAGGCTCAGTAGAACCTCACCTTCTTGCCTGGGGTTCCTTGTTCCTGTAAAATTTACCCTGAATGATTAGGATGATTAAAGACAATTAGAATTATCTGAGGAATATATCCTCTCATTCTCATTTTTAGTGAGTGTATATTTAGCTAATAAATTGTGGCACACCTAATGCAAAAATATTTATATATGTTGGTAATCCCATTCATCCTTCCACTCATCCCTTATGATTGTTCAGGTAGGTCAGGTGTTTTAATGGATAAAGAATTCAAGGAGTTGGCAATTTACCAAAGTTCACACTGCAGGTAAATGTTAGAGCCTGGCCTAAACCACCTAGGTCCACCACAATGTTACACCTCTGACCTTATTTCAGCATTCCTGTCTTTACTTTCAGCAAGATGTAGAGTTTTGAAAACAAAAATTGCAGCAGATTTAAAAATGAAAATCTGCACTCAGCATTTCTGGAAAAATCATACAATAACCATTTTGATGTACTCACAGGTTCAGTCACACACGCCATGGCTCACTGATGTTCTGCACCCTGACTGATGATAGAGGAGGGGTCGCCTGGGTTCCACCTGGAACAGCGCTCCTTCCATCAGGAAGTGTACTATTATGCATTGGGAAGTTGTTAGTGACCAGTCAGTAAAGGAGGATGCAAGAGTACTAATACTATTTTAAATGATTTAAAAGTGTTTCTAGTGTCTAATCCTGAGTAATTAACGTAAGAAAAACTATAAGTAAAGAAAAAAATCCTGCCAAATCTTTCGAGAGCACGTGTTTCCCCCTAGATGAATGAGTCACTCATAGATGTCATGGAATCCATTTGTTATTCAGCAACTTTAGCTGTTTTAAACTAATCGTAAGAGTTGATGAATAAAACCAATAATATTCCCATGGATCATGGCAGATTCTGAGTTGAAACTCCTACAGCACATTCTCCCCCCTCCACCTTAAACTTGTATTACAGAGCACAAGTACTACATATAAACTTGTACGTGATAGGAAAATATCTGTTTGGTATAGTTAGGCTATTGAATCCCAAGAGTGTGTATAATTTTAATTTACATTGACATAGTTAAAATTCATAGAATGTCTCCATTGTATACTATTAAATTTCCAAGTGATCTTCCTTTCTATAAAATAGAAATGTCTGTGTTATTCTTCACCCCATCATTTTACAACCTAGTCTAATACATCTTCTCTTGGTCCTTTATACACCTGCATTTTTCTCTAGGTAATTCAAGCATAAATAGTGTGCTTGCCTGCTTCTTACGAAAGGCTTTCCTGCAGGCTTCTCCTATTCCTCTTATGGCAATCACACCAATAAAAGATGACATCTGTGCCTCAGATCATTGTGAGCCATTTCAGGTAGACCATGTGTTGTACCTTGACCTAACATCTCATTTCTGTTCCCACCATTGTGACCAATTAAATAGGGGCCTTTTAAGGAGCCAGTTGACTGGTCTGGTCGTGTGCAGCTATCACCACAAGAGCTTAAGGGCCACAAATCTCTGTTATTACCAAGCTGTTGCTGCCAGAAGCATGCTGATTCCTGACAAAAAGAATAGATTAGGATCAATCAAATCACCCCCAGGCTTATCAGTGGGACTTTTAACCACACCTTCTACCTCAAACTTTCCCCTTCACCTCCTTCCAAACACCTACGCAGCAGCAAGCTAACAAGGTGTCTGCCAAACCATATGTTCATAATTAGTTAACTTCTTGCCTGTCGCTAGAGGCACCACTGATTCAGCAACAGCCCTCAAGGGTGTTGGGCATCCAATAAGACACCACCAACTAGCACCAGCCCCTCCCCTCAGCAGTAGGAGAAGAGGCATACTTCATTCCAGCTGTGGCATTGTTGAGTGAATTAACTTTATCCTCAATTTAAAAAGCCAGCATGAAATCAAAAGAGACCTCAGTAAAGAAAAATAGAGAAAATGAAAAAAAAAAATGCTTGTAGGTTAACTCAACAAGTCTGCTGAATGAAACTCAACTGGTTGGCCTCTTCTAACCAATCACTGCAAAGCAGGTTTCTGGCACCGTTGTTACTTCTGGCATAATTCTTCCTTTTATTTCACAGTTCTGTGGTTAAGGTCTCTTGTTACACACAGAGGGGATTGATGATATAATTGTTTATGAGCCAGTGGAACACATTTTTAGGTAGTAGGTAACCAGGCAATGAGAAATTAATGTTAGAAGCAGCAGTGTACGATGCTGGCTAAGAAATCTCATCTCAAGGTAAGAGTGCTACATATAAAATTTAATTTGAAGTCTCTTCTTTGAGGCTATACATGTTTGGGTCTTTGGGTTTGATTTAGGGAAAACAGTTGGCAAGCAGTGTTCTGTCAAAAGTTATTAAGAAATGAGAACTTAAGATTTTTGTTCCCATTGGCTAAGGAAGAAATGTTTAATATTTTGAAAAGTTATGGGTCTTCATTAAATATCTTTATTTTACTTAGATGAGAAGCACTGGTGAATTATTCTTCTGTGAAGGAAATTAGTTCTGCAGCTGCTTTAATAAATTCATCAATATAACTGATTAAATGAGTAACATTAATGCTAAAAAGCGTACAATGCTGCTGAATTTCAATAGCCAGAATTGGACAGTGTTATTTTTGTTTCAAAGCTAGTAAGACTATGATGAATAAAATTCCAAACCTGAATGAAAAAGAATATATTTCCTATAACTTAAATATTATGAACTTTTAAATTAATATACATTAATATAACTATTAAAGTTAGAAATCACAGATATCAAATAAACATGAATTTTAATGTAGACGCTTAAAAATTTTGATGAAAGTGTGAATGAATGACAAAGTGGAGCTGTGCAAAAAGAGCCAAACTTATAGTCCTTATTAACAAGGCCAAGAAATGTGGATGAAAATGAAAATATAAGAAAACAGAAATTTTAAATTAAAAAAAGATCTGTGTCAAAAATAATTATAAATAAGAATTCAGCTCATTATTAGTAATTCTAAAATTTGATTATTGTGATTTTGTGGCTGTTCATGTTTTCACTCAGAGGAAATCCTCTTGTGAAGTACTCTGAGAATTTTGGAGGATGAAAAGAATAAGGCACATCAGCTTAAGATTTAAATATCCATCATGCATAGGTCACTGTTCCTTACTAGTTAAGTATCAGCTTGAGATCTGATTTCACTGTCAATTATATGATCTCTGCTATTATATTAAATAGCTATTGAGGTTGACAAGGGACTCAGGGGTCTTGAGTAACAGACATTGTCATTATGATATGTGGTTTAAAGTGAATTAGGAAACAACTCATGTGGCTTGGGACCAGGGAATTAGAAAACATAAGTCTAAGGGAAAATGCAGAAACCACAGATTGGTACAAGTTACAGGCAATTTTCTTAATAATTCCCTTTATGATATGTTAAGTGAGGTATGTTAAGCGTCTTCCCTGACCTCAATGGAGCAAACCAGTTAACCATCAGAGCCACATGTTTGCTTTCAAAGACAAATTTTCATTTGAAAACTGTGTCTTTCTACAACCCATCAATAAAAAAATGATGCTTCTTTTTTAAAAAGATAAACTATCACACAAATGCCCAAGGATTAATAAATGTGTTTTGTTTTCTGTTTAATCCAAAATTTCAGATTTGATGTATTTCAAATAAAGAAAAGACTGATTTAACTATAATCTTGGTAGCCACAGATTTTATGCATATTTCCACAGTAGCAACTATTTTAGCTTTCATCGTAATTAATTTAAAGTGAGATTTAACTTACAGGTCCCGTGCTTATGGAACAAGAAGATATATGAAGAAACCTAGGTTAGTAATGAAAGTAATGTTGATTAGATTTAAGCAATTCATTGCGAGGAGTCTTAAAATCTTACAGGCCTGTTGCAAGAAGAAATAGTGAATCCCTGGAGAAGGAATCATGATAATCTAATGTGATAAGCAAGATGCTTGGCGAGGAGTGCAGGTTGGAAGAAAACCAGAAGCTTCCCGAAGGTGTTGCGATTCATGTTAGTGGTTATCACTTGGCCACGACAGTGGATAGGAAGAGACAAACACAAGCTACATTAAAGGGGGCTCAGATGACTTCAGTTAAAAGAAAGAGAAAGAAATTCAGGGTAATAATGAGAAATTGGCAAGTTCTATTTGCCCCGAAAAAGCGACTGTGGCAAAAGTGATGTGAAGAGAAAGAGATTAGAGGTCAAGCTTTTTTTTGTTTTTGTTGTTTTGGATTCAGAAAACGCTAAGTGTAGTGTTAATGTCAGACTGGAGGAGTGTTGGGCAGGATAGGACTGTCTGACAGAATTAGAGCAGATGGAGTGTATTTCGTCTTGGGAGACATCAATAGAGTGTGGCTAACTACACACTTGGGAATGGTTGTGCTCTTCCAGGGGCAGATAAGACTCAAGAAGAGGAATAGGTCAAGCTCTACATGCTGAATTCCCAGAGTAACAATGCTGAAGGGGAAGAAGTTAAGAAGGCGAACACAGGAAGAACACTGGGAAAGAGTCAGTCAACAGACTGACAATGACAGTTCCAAGACAATGAAATTCTATAGAGAAAGAAAAGGGAAAAGCATCTTGTGCTTAGAGGTCAAGTGTGAAGTGTGTAAAAAAGTGTAAGAAAATGGCTGAAAATCTAAGCAAACTCACACAGTGCAGGCATCCCACAAAATCCATTTCTACAATGTGGTTATAATGGGAGCCAAACTGCTCAAACATGGTGGCCATGGTAAACACACAGGGCAGGGCTTCCTATTGTGTTACCTGGTGTTTCACAACTATCTTTCATGAGGTGGATTAGTCAATAATTCCCCTTTCTTGTACTATTCTTGTGTAGATTTTGATATAAAAGTTATTCTAACTTCATAGAATAAACTGGGGCATGTTTTTCTTATTTCTATGCCATTGTTTGAAGTTAATTAAATTTATGCTATGTAAGAGTTTAATTAAAAACTCACAGTTATGTGTGGTGGTGCAAGTCTATAATCTCAGCACTCTAGTAGACTGAGGCAGGAGAATTTGCAAAGTTTGAGCTCTGTCTGGGTAACTTAGCAAATTAAAGAGACCCTGTCTCAAAAAATAAAGAGGGGCAGAGAGACAGTGCAGAAGCCCTGGGTTCAATTCCTAGTACCGCAAACATACATTCACATGTGTAAGCCCAGTTTTTATATTTTGGAAAGAGAACTTAACCATTTTAATTTTAATTTTTAAAATGTCATAGTACTTTGCTTGTTATTTTCTCTTGAGTCTTTTAAAAAATTAATATTTCTTAAAAATGATCCAAAAGATTCTGAAAGTTATTTGCATTAATTAACTCATAAGTTTTTATGACTTTTAAGAATTATGATCATATTATGATTCTGCTTATACCTAATATTTTGACCTTGTGTTTTCTAATAAAAAGATGCATATATGTATGTCCAAATAATTCATTTTTGTAAAAACTATGTCTACTGATGAACTCAATATTTTTTCAGTTCTTACTGAAATTATTCCTATTCTTTTACTATTGTTTCCTTTTTTCCTACTCTTTAAATTCTGCTTTTTCTCTAGTTTCTTGAACAAAAAAATTAATTAATATTTGATTTTTCTAAATTCCTAGTATTTTCATTTACATTCATAAACCATCTTTTATATTTCCAGTTTTCGTACATTTCAGTAAAACACTTTTTATTTTATATACTTTCTTTTTTTTTTTTTTGTGGCACTGGGGATTGAACTCACAACCTCGTGCCTGCCAGGCAAGCGCTTAAGCTGCTGAGCCAAACTCCCGGCCTTATTTTATATACTTTCATAGATTTTACAGTATTAATTGTAATTTTTTTAATGTGATTAGATATTTGAATGTGGATTTTTAGTTTTTCCAATTGTATGAGTTGTGGCCTATATTATTGACTTCTAACTTTATTAAAAAGCTGATGAATTTCTAGATATCACTCAGTAATCTCTGAAATCCACAATAGTTTAAAAATAACATTTACTATCATAATAGTCAAAGACAAAAAATTATACATGTTTTGATTATGATAGTGGGATGGGAATGGAAGTAATTGGAGAATGTAGAATTTTTTATTGAGACTTCATGATTGACTATAGAAGGCAAAGATGAAGGAGGAGTCAATAATAGATTCTGGTTGATTCAAAGGTCAGGTGGCATCACCACTGACTGTCATGAAGACTGAGAACAATGTCAGGGATTAGGTCAGTTTTGTACAAGTTGTGACTGTGTTATGAATTCAGTATCCAAAAGGGGACTAGAATGAGTGAGTAGAATGACTTTCTGTTTAAATTCAGAGAAGAGTTCAGGCTAAAAACTACTTTTTCAGTCATCGAGGTATAGAAAATCAATAGCAGTAGATCAGCTTGCCCTGAAAAAATAAAATATGTAGAATAAGGAAGGGAACAAGTCTAAGATCTTGCACTAAAAAGTAAAATAAATGTATGATACTGTGGTAAGACAAGAGAATATAATATTTGAAGAAAAGGAATCATGAGCAACAAGACATTAGCAATGAAGTTAAGCAAAATGATTGAAAATATACTGATAATAAATTATAAAAATTAGATTTTAAGCTATGATTAGTAACTGGAGGCCTCATACTAGACCTGTTACTAGTAATACTGCAGGAATTTCCATAAGGTAGACATTTTCTATTGATCAGATTGAACTGTGCATTTAGAACAGTAAACCTGGTAGAAATTTTAATAACAAATCCTATGTATGTACGCTCTGACAATGGCCATATACCTCTTACGTATCAGTAGAAGCAGAACCGAGATTTAAATTCACTATCAGTAGAAGTAGAACCAAGATTTAAATTCACATTAGTGTTTACTTTTTACTGAACATATCACACTGTTATATAATTTGAGCAATCAAAATGTTTGTAACACTTTTATTTCAGTAAAATTGTAGTCATATTTGTATTCATTAGTAACGCTACTAAATATACTTGTTTCACTAACATCCACTAATATAAGGGCTATATGAATTTCAGAAAAGTAAATACAGTGTTCCAAACCAAAGGAAAAACAGGTGAGAATAAGAGCAGAGGCAAAAAGGCGGAGGAAAAAAAAACCACTAAATGGTAACACAATTTTCATATTTGAAGAAAAAATGAAATGTTATCAGTAAAGTCAGTTGGTTTGACATCTTTCTACAAGCGTTTTCCTAGTGTGGGGTGGTTCCTTAGGCCCTACATTAAAACTCTGATGATCAGGAAGGGGTGAGAAAGAGAATAAATACAGAGTAACACTTAATAATTGGATAAAAATGACACCTACCCCAACCTTGAAATTGTATAGTCTCAAAAGGCAGCTGATGGTCTCCTGTGAGTGAAGATGAAGTCACAGTAAAAACCCATGAGGCTTCTGAGGAGTGTAAACTGTCTGGGGGAAAATAAATGGAGTGTCTGGTGCTACAGAAAGCAGAGCTACTGGGACAGAGCTACTGAAAACATGATTTAGAACACAAATACAAATCTTATCAGAAATTCATGGAAGGAGTTGCAAAGCAAGAATCAAGGGTAAATTGGAGATATTGGTTACAAAAAATATGTTCCATGAAATAAAAAGAAATGGAAAGTCTTGAGTAATTAACAGAATGAATACAGCTTTGTAAAGAAATGAAAGCTAAAAAGAAACTCAGTAACAGTGTACAATACAAATACCAGAAATACAAAAAGAGAATGTAAAAGAGACAATGAATATTAAGATTATCTGAGAATTCCCCATAATTAAAGGTACAAGATCTCAAATTGAAAAACCTTTAAGGTTTTAAGCCTTTAAGAGAGTAAAATTCCAAAAAACAGAAATACAGAAATGTAATATATCAAATGGAAATGTAAGTTACTAAATGTAAAATAACTAATGAATTTCAAAGGAATAAACTAATAGTGTACAAAACACAAAAAGAATCAAATGTGGACTATTCTTGATCTGAAACGTGTTAGACAATTTAACATTTAAAAATAATGGAATGCAAATTAACTTCCCATCTCAAGTGGCATTATTTTTAAGATGGTATAGAAATATTTTTATTTGAACCTTCCAAACTCCCCCAAGCTGATATCCCTGGAATTTAAGATGTGAGTTCATAATAATTTTATGGTTAAATGAAACTTTATTAAAGTGCATTTGTTTACTTTCTAAAACATGCTTTTTTTTTTTCTCAGAAAAGCATACAGGGCTGCCATAACTCTCCACAGTATCATCAAGAAGTAAATTATCTGAATTGTAAAAAAAGGCATTCACAATTCTACTCTCATAATTGCACTTCTCTTCCACTGGTTTCTAAAAGTGCTTCATATATATATATATATATATATATATACACACACACATATATATATATAATTTAAAGATAGAGGATGAAAAATTCTAGGCCTTGTTGATATTTAAATCAAATTAAATTAGCATCATGCCACAAAGTCATAAATAATACAACATGATACAACTGATGAAACACTAATTTCATTTATATTTATTTCAAGGGGAAAATGGAATCATGTTTTAATCAGAATGTGTATTGTCATTGAGAAAGATTCAGCCTTTATTTAAATCTGGAATACCTATTAGAAAACTCTTTAGAAAGCCCCCTCTAGTGTCTGAAACGTGCAACAGCTCATTGGCAAAGAGGAATAGAGATGTCAGTGTGAAGGTCCATTGTGTTTATAAGTGGAAAACCTGAAGATGCAGAGAGTGTGACTTGTGTAGGTTACACGGAAAGTTAGCAACAGATCAAGTAGAATGAACCAACGTCTGGAAGAGTTTTACCTATTTTATTTTCCAATAGATTAAGTGTTTCCATTTTAACATTTAGATCATTGATCAGTGTTGATTTAATTTAGTACTTGGTGGGAGATACGGGTCGAGAGTCAATCGTCTGAACATAGACAGCCATTTTTCCCAGCTCCACTGGTTAAAGAGGCTATTTTCTCTTCACGTTGATCCAGCACTAACTCTCATTCACCAAAGCCTTCAAACCTGCCATCAAAGTGCCTCTAGAACTTCTCAGTAGATCTAGATCAAGGCAAACATCCATCTTTTCTTTCTCCCTTCATAGGCCAGTTACATAAGCTAGTTACCACTGCAGCCTTTCCATGGTGTCTCTCTGTCTGCATCGTTGGTCCTCATTGCCTGCTCCCTCATCCTTTTCTCTTCTCCCTTATTCTCTTTCTCTTTCCTCTGTGACCAGTTTCAACCCTAGCCCCTTTTCTGTAGACAACTATCTTTATACCTTCTCTCTGTGTTGAATTCTGTGCCTATTTGGTCTCCAAGAGTATTTATTTTATTAATAATTTTGCAATTGGATATACTATGTTGACTATGATAAGACTCAATATTTAAGATACACGTTCTCCACTAATGATGTATTGATTCAATATAGCCCCCACCTAACCTCAGAAAATTCTGGTGCAAATTGACAAGCTGAAAACAAAAACATTAAGTGGCCAAGCAATTGGACATTTGCATAGAGATTACACAGAGAATTTCTGTGGTTACTACAAAATTAATAGTGATAGTACAGTGAGGGAAATAAAGTATACTGACAGCGCTGGAGAAAACTAACAGAAAAATGGAATAGAGTATGACATACAAAGTAGACTGAAATATATGATCACCTGTCTTCTGACAATGATAACACTGCAATGTGGTGAAGAAATCAATGATTATTGCAATAAGCACACTGGATCAATTTTATATTTATATAGGGAAAGAGGAATCATAAACTTTATCTCATACAATATTAGAATCATACCTGATAGACCATAGAAAATAATGTACAAGGCAAAACAACAAAACTCTCAGAAGAAAATACATATGATTTGGGAGCATTCAAACATTTTAAAAATTGTGGACAAAAGGAATTAATCATAAAATAAATATTAATTAACTTCCTTTAAAATTTCACATTTCAGAAATACCCATGAAAATACAAAGACAAAACACACAGTAATTAAAAATATTTTCATTTAATATAAGTATGCAAAACATTTTATAAAAGTGTGACATAATTTCAAGATTCTTACTAATTACTTGATTATTTTGTATTATGTGCCTACCAAGTGCCCCATGATTTCTGCATACATCATTTTATTTATTCTTCACAACAATGTGGACTGTACGGTAGAATAATTTGCAGATGAAGAAATCTTTTTTAAAAGAATTTGGTAATTATACTTGCACTTCTAGTAGCAGACAGAGCTACAATTTAAACCACATCCTCCTTCAAAATCCAAATTCTCTCTGTATTCTTTCTTGGTTGAGTTAACTAAAATGTCTAGTTGCAAGCATACTTAATGTGACCTATCTAGTGGATATAGGAAATCTTAAATTATAAAAAGAAGGAGATCTTAGTATCATCTTTTCACCACAGATCCCTTCAATGGGTTGTGGTATTTGAATAAGCTAACAGCTGAAAGAGCTTGAGACAACTTTGAAGGGAAAAAGAAGCAGAAAGAAGAGTTTTGCTGAAAAGGAAGAAAAGTGGATCCAGGAAAATTCTAAGTAGGGACACAAGGAAACAAATAGGCTGACACTGTATAACACCAAAACAAAAAAGTCACTGCCATGTAACAGAAAGACCACACTGGGCCTAGAGTTCTGAACTTGTCCATGAAAGGAGCCTCCTGAGATTCCAGGTGTGAGCCTGAGAAAGTCCAGGGATCCTCTGTTACTCAATTTCTCTATTATATCAGATACCAGGGTCTTCAATGTCTTCCCCTTTAAGTGCATCTCTCTGTGTAGCTTCTAGAAGGCCTTATATAAAGGCACAAGAAAAGCTAGCATTTGCACAATCAATACCAATTTAATCTACAACTAATGCTTTTCTTGCACAATTATTTCAAAATTATTGATTGTATTGCAATCAATTCTTTAAAGAGTTAAATCTATTTAAATCACAATGCCTTCCTTTCCCCATGAATTTCAAGTTTCATTTACCATGCCTGTATTCTATATTAAATTTTATTAAATTCAGTATTATTCAGCCAATGACACCAATTCAGTGTTGCATGTGAGTATATTGGCCATTTTAGCATACATTGCTTTCACGTATGCACCTTACTTATAAAGTTTCTTTTCTGTAAATAAATATATTAGGCAACCTCTGGTCCATTCTAAAAGAAGTTAGTTGTGTATCAGCTGAAATCCCACAGAGGGCAGTATAGTTCCAGTTGTTGTCAGTATCAAATGCTGTTTCATTAGCACTGGTCAGATACCTAGATATGTAAAATAAAATGGTGGCTAGAGGGAAGTGAGAATGGAAAGATTAAAGGTTGAAAAGAATAGTGGACACATGGTAAGGGCAAATAACTATAAATTAATAAGTAATTTTTATAAAATTGTTAGAAATTTCCAAATTAAAAATCACTTTTAGATTATCTATGATCCCAACTTCAGACAAAACCATTTTGATGTTTCTCTATGCTCATAATTGTCATTAGATTAGAGTTTTGTATTCATATTTTCTTACTTCATAGAAGACATTTCTAGATTGGATTATTTGCATAATATTTTTCCTTAAAAGGATATATGCTAATTAATTTAAATCATTCAGTTCTTGTTTTAATTTTAGGTAAATTTTATATTTTGCCCTGAATTACTTCTATGATAAATATATTTTTTACTGGAACTTACATCTTGTTTGGGAATGTTTCCTTATAAGATCTGATCAAAATATGTGATTATATATTTAAATAAAAATTTGTTAGATTAAAAAATACCATTTTATGTCATGCTATATATGTTCTTAAAGTGGAATGGATGGCTAACAATGTGTTAGTATTCCTCATATCTGTCACCAACCTGCTTAACAGAAATGCATTAACTTGTGCTGTGTGACTACATGTGGCTTTGATAGCCTTGATTTATACTCCTGTATTCTTAATTTTATATTAGCAGAATAGCATCTCATTTTAATTCGTGATGTGAAAAAGCATTGGTAGGAATATTCTAAGTTATCTAAGGAAAAAAATCTGTGCATAAAAGCATTTCAAAGATCTTCTGGAAGGAGCAGATGAGATTAAAGAAGAGGGAGGTTTGAAAATACTATCTAGTTTGAATAAAAGAAGGATGAAGAAATAGAATACTTTCCTGAAATAAATAATTGAGTCCATGAGAGTCAGTATATAAAAGAGATTCAAAGTTTTGATCAGATTCTGTTTCCTGGTTTCAGAAATAACACTGATTCCATTTCTTACCGCTACGTGGTATTAGATTAAGATCCTTGATTCCTCAGTAGTTACATAGGATGATTATGGCCACCTTACAGGGTTGTAGTAAACACTGAATTAGATACTATGGATGATTAACCATAATCTATTGATGATTTGCATTCTTAACACTTGAAAACTTGTAATATACATTCTATAAGTATTAATGATATTATTTCCCTTTTGTCAAATAGCAGTAAGCAAGAGAAATGTATTTAAGTATGAGCACCTGGAAGGAAAGAAAACTATTAATGAAAAAATATGGTAGCATTTCCAGATTAACAAAATGGCAATATAGAGTAAACACTAAATTTATCAAACATGCAATACTAAAATTGAAAGAGTACAGAAAAGTGAAAATTAGTACTAAGTGAGTAAAAATAGACAATAAAATGAAAAAATGTGGAACAAGGAAGTTTTTAGAGCAACTACTTAGCACATTAATGTACTGATACTATATATATATATATATATATATATATATATATCATATATATATGTATGTTTTGACATGTTTGTCAAAATTCAGAGTGCAATCCTAAAAGTGGACCCTAATATAAATTATAGAACTCAGTCAATAAAAATACGTCAATTTTGGCTTATCCATTTTAACAAGTGTACCAATTGATGAAAGATGTGAATAAGAGAGAAAATTTGGGAGAATGGTATTGGACTTATATAAATTCTGCATTTGCTACTCAAATTTTCTGTAAAGCTATCAGTGTTAAAAAATAAAGATGAAGCTTGGTGTGGTGGTGCACACCTTTAATCCCAGCACTCAGGAGGCTGAAGTAGGAGGAGCGTTGTGTGTTCAAGGCCGGCTTGGGCTACAACGCCAGCGCAAGGCCGGCCTGAGCTACACAGTGCGACCCTGCCTCAAAAAACCAGGGCTGGGAGTTTGGCTCAGTGACTTAAGAGCCTGTTTGAAGGCGCCAGGTTGTGAGTTCAATCCCCAGTGCCGCAAAAAATAAATACATAAATAAATAAATAAAATAAATAAAGGTGACTGATTTAAAAATACATAGAAATCTTTGTTGCATTATATACACTACTATGCAACATAATAAATTTATTAGATTTTATTGTTAATTACTTATATATTAATATTTGTGTAACATGAGAATTTACAAATTTTTAGGTGGTTTCTTTTTTCTTTTTTCTTTTTTTTTTTTTTTTGCAGTACGGGGATTGAACTCACAACCTCGCGCCTGCCTGATAGGCGCGTAAGCCGCTGAGCCAAACTCCCAGCCCTGGTATTTGTTTGAGGCAGGGTTGCACTGTGTATCTCAGGCCGACCTTGCACTCGCGTTGTAGCCCAAGCTGGCCTCCAACTCACAACGCTCCTCCTACCTCAGTCTCTGGAGTGCTGGGATTAAAGGTGTACGCCACTACGCCCGGCTAAATTTTTAGGTTTTTTAAAAATACATACAGATAACTTATTCATTGCAGTAATTCCAGGAAAAAGACAATGGCAAGTATGATTTATGCTTTTTGCATTATGAAAAATGGCTAATTTTATAAAAAAGTGAATTTTTCAGTGAAAACGAAGATTGATTCTGATTTTTGGATTTGGGAAAACATCTTTTTGATCAATATAAAAATACATCCCATTTTGCAAAAATACACCGAAAGATAAAAACCACACAAATAAAACACAAAATGCAGTGGGAAGCTTTAAATATTTTATCAATTGTGACAGAAATTGGAAAAGAGTTACAATCTCCCAGAAAAATAATTATGTTCTTAAACTAAATTTTGAAAATTAGAGCTTTGTGCTATTTATAAGAACAAGAAAGTAATGGAAATAAGAGAGAGAGAGAGAGAGAGAGAGAGATAGCGTGAGAAAGGGGTCAGGGATACAAGGCATAGCAGTTTTTAGCAAAAAAAAGTAGTTACTAGTGTTGAAAACACTCCGAGAGTGTAAAGTAGGCTGGGATGGACTAATAAAAACCACGCTTTGGGAAGTGGACACGCAATTGCAGGCCCTTGTATAACAAATGGTAGCAGCTAAACATATAAAGAACAACTTGTTTGTAGATTGACAAACGGATGAAATTGTGATTACAATAAGAACTGTTAACATGTTTCTTCTGAAATTTGCAAAAGTCTAAGCGCCTCATAAAAAGTAGCTTATTATGCTTAGTAATAAGGTAGATATGATTAATAGCTATATTTGCAGTTGAAGAAAGGTACAAAAGATAAATAAATCAACAGATATTTTTGAGAAGGTATTAAAAATGATAAATCCCTCATAAAATCTGACTAAGGACAAAGCAGGGGAGTAAAATATACAAGATTGCAGAGATGATAAGGCTTAGCTACATATGTAACTATGGGTACACATTTGGAAAACAAAATAAATTAATTTCTTGGCAAAATATATAATTACCACAATTCAATGGAGCAAAAAAAAATCTGAAGTGAACATTTAGGAAAAAATTGAAGGCAGAGATTCACAGGTGATTTCTATTAAATAGTTAATGAATAGGAACTTCATATGGATTAAAGTAATGGTGGAATTTTCACTGACAGAACAAAGTATAGATACATTGGATGTTCTTTTGGTAAAATAGAGTAACTTCTTCACAGCAACTCCAAATAAAATTAGAGTAAACAGATCCTGCTTAAATTGAATACTTTGCTATGTACATGTGTTGTTGCTATAAATACCAAATATGCAAATATGTATTATTAGAACTATCAAACATTGAGAATCATTTTCTATAGGGTCAAATGGATAGGGAAGACTGATTTGAATATTAGCTTTCAATATTGATACATGTATTAATAAGGTAAAGAGACACATTTGTATTAATATGAAAAAAACATTTCCTTTATTTCTGCTCTTGATATGGCTGTATCTTACCAAGGAGATTCTAGAAAACCTATTAAAATTTATGTGAGAGTTTGCGAAGAATCTAAATACAAGACATATATTTTGCTGAACATAAGAATATTTTGCATTATAGAAGCATCTGTAAATGGAGAAAATATAAAGCTTCATTCATAATAGTACACACACACACACACACACACAGATACACACAGAGCAAACATGAATACTTAGAAATTAACAGGGTGGCTTGGTCTGGTGGCACATGTCTGTAATTTCAGGCTGAGGCAGAAGAATTTTGAGTATGAGGCCAGTCTGGGCTACATAAGAAGCTAAAAACTGACCTGGAAAATTGTCTTAGAAAACGAACAAGAAGGAGAGGAAGCAGAGGAAGCAGAGGAAAAAGAAGAAGAGGAAGAGGAAGAAGAAAAAGAAATTAACAAAATGGAACCAATGGAATGAGGCCTATATAAAATAGGAACGCAGGTCAACACATCCACTGAGCCCTACACGTTCTCCAATGCATTTATCACAGTTTCAATTTACATAAATATGTGGGAAATATTTCCTCTCTTGTGTATGAACATAAACCCCATGAAGACAAAAACATCCTCTTTTTCTTCAGTGCTTTTATTTCTAGTACTTTCATGATGTAACATACAATGAAAGAGAAGATTGTTTTGCTGAATTAATACATGTCTGGATTTATTGACTAAAGGTTTTGCTGTCTTACATTTGATGGGACACCTCCAGGAATGGATACCCCTATACTCCTTAACCAATATCATTTATTCTTTGACAATTCAATTACAGGTGCATTCAATTATTCCACATATCTTCGTGACAGTTTTTTTCCTCATGTACAGTTCCCTTTGGCGCTGGACAGCAAGCCCTTGTATTCTTTTCTCAAAGCCACAAGTCAAACCTCCCGCTTTTTGCACATGTATAAAGGCTCCTCCTATCAGCTGTCAATGCATCGTTCGGCCTGACCCTTTAGCTTCACCCCTGTTAAATTCCAAATAAAATGCCCGCGGTTGTTCCTGAAGCTTCTAAAGGGTGTCTGCGTCTCTTCAGCAGCCCTCCCGTGCCCTCAATAAAGACCTGTTTTCCTTCCTCCTGTTATCTCTTTCTCTTCTCTCTCTCACCACTTGGGAAAGCCAACACTTTGTCCTATTTTCTGCCTCATGTCATTGTTTTGATTATACATAGAACAAGAGGCCCATCAAATATATAGGGTTTTCCTTGTTCAATACATTCATTTTCATCTAGAGCAAATCACATTTCTTATAATGCTAGAAAGAATAGTGCATGCTGATTTTTGCAGGACATGTCAAGTTGAAGTAGGACAAATGATAAGCAAAAGCATTGTATTATAAAGAGAAAAAAGGAAAATATTTAACTTGTAGTTTACTGGCCTCAGTAAAAAAATTATTTCAGTGACCTAGTCCTCATGTTCACCTTTGGGCCATTGCCTCTACTATACTTTCGTTTCTATTTATTCATTAAATTTAACATATGATGTGAGATATTGGCATATACATGTAGTGTGCGTTTCTTAATTTTCTGTAACTATGAACATGCTCACCACTGCAGGTCTTGCAGGTACAATCAAAGCACTCATGTAGGAGGAAGGCTCAACTTGGTGCGTTTTTACTTTCCCTTGAGCTCTGATAAGCTATGACTCAGTATAACATGACACATGAAGTTCCTGTACTTCAAAATCTTGTTTTACCCTCCCTAAAGATTATGCATTTAAAATTTGGGCTGAACTCAATGTGTCCTCCCAGTGAACATGCCTTTCTCATTTTTCATGATTAGCTCTGTAGTTCCAGTGACCCTGAGAATGGGAGAAAGTTGCCATACAAATAGAAATTAACAATGACCCCACTCCATCACCAAGCATCTCACCTGCTGCTGCCACTTCCTCGTCTTCCTGATCACCATAAATCCTCATGCAAGTTCCCTTGAGTCACAGCAAAGCTCGTCTCCATATAAAACCCTAAATAATAAAGGGGTTAGCTTATTACTTTAAAATGTGCATATGAATGAATGCAATTCGTAAGACAGACTTCACATCTCAAAATCACATTGAATTATGAATTCTTTGCATTAGAAATAACTTTTATGAGCATATCTTCCTGATATGAGTAGCACATGAATAAACTGAAATATCTAAAGTTCCCAGTAATCCAGCCTCTTAGTGAATTCCTCTAATGATCTTGAGCTCACTACTTAAAAGGTTAAATGATCTATTTTTATGTAATAATAAATGTCAACAAATGTCTATTTTTAAAACTCAAATTTGTTCATTTCTTAATACTAACAAGTGGAACTAGCTCTATTTATGTTCTTTAATTCTTCTGAATCAATTGGAAGATAATAATTATGCCCTGTTCAATTTTGTTTTTCAAAACAAAAAGTTCAAAATCTTATATTTTATCATCTTTGCATTTTGATGCCAAAGCCCCAGTAAGCTGTTGTAGTTGTTGGCATTTCAGAGCAATGCAATATTATCTGATGTGGCTGTTTTTGTTGTAAAACATTTTTCTCCTTGTCTCTGCATATTTAGACAACTTTTAGAACAGTTTTTGAATTTGTAGGAAAGAATGAAGTAAAGCATTGATTTCCTCCCACAATTTCCTCTTGCCATGAAATCCAATGAAAGTAGAAACTCACACACTACTTGCTTTAGTAAACACACTACTCTGCAAAGTGGCTCAATTTTAGCAATGATGTTATTCCACCAAATATATTATTTCTGTTTATCTGTGTGGCTTCATATGTATGGTTATAATTTTTACACTATAAAAAATATAATCCTTGTAGTTTTAGAATTATACGGCAATGCGTCAAATCTATTCACAGTAACAGCAGTTCTCTTTTAAAACTATAAACACTGCTACAGCACTGGGTAGGTAGCTCGTGTTTAATTTTCATCTGTATGAAAATACTTGCTTGGCATTTTAATATAGCAATGCTATTTTCCCTATCTTTTTGTTCAAAAATATTTTCTGTAAATACACAAGCGAAGCTGTAAATATATACCCTCTAATTTATTGAAATTGTTTCTTCTTATTAGACAGTTTAAAATAGTTTCTAAACATTCCTTATATTGTGATGAACAAAGCCATAAATTATGCTGAAGTTTGTCATTTTCACAAATTAACTTTCAGGTTGTTGGCTTACAAGCTAAATATTTTAAAATTACTGAAATATATTTGTAAATGAGTCAAAATTATTTAACTTTAACTTTTTCTCCTGGTTAATTTTTTCATTTGTAATTTTTGTTTCCATCCCGGGCTAAGAAACAAGTAATACACACAAAGGACACACAAACTGTCTCTGTCATAAAGCAAAAAATGATGATTTGTAAACCTTAATGCATATGCATCATCATAGTAGATTTCTTAATATGAATTTTTAACTCATCTAGTCATGGTTCACTCTGAACAGAGAACACAACTCCTGTGTCATGTACACACTGATATAAGTGTGCTGAACACCTGCTATTTTCTTTTTTCTCGCCTCACAAATCAAGTAATTATGGGAAATTTGCCTGTTTGTAGAAAAATTAAGAATGGGGAATAAGTCTTTGTTTTCCAAAATCTGAACATTTTCATTTTTAAGTCTCACAAGGCATTGGGTTTCATTGACTACTGCAGATATGTGCGCATGAAAATTTTTAAGCAGGTATACATCCAGATATGTAGTAATAGATACTAAATTCATGAAAATAATTATGAGTAAGTTTTTAAAAGAAAAAACTATGCAAACTGAAATATGTGTTCAAGAACGAAAAACATTTTTAAAAGAACTTAGTCAATAGCCTTGCTTGTCTTTTAATACTATCATACTCAAAAAGTGAAGGTATTAAAATGTGTGTGTTTTGGTAAAATCATTGGCTACCATTTGGTCATGCAGTGCTAGTAGTAGTTCCAGAGTTAGCAGGGAGAAGGTTTCTAGTTGAGTAAGTCTGAAAAAAATGATCTGCACTCTCTTTACAATAGCCTTCATCTGAAGTTATAAAGAATTCTGAAATTTTATTTTATAACTATCAGAGCTCTTTGCTGTTATTATAATGCTAATTCTAATTATAAAGAACATCATTATTTTCATGGCAAGAATAATTCTCTAAATTCTTCTGATTGTTATATAATATATAAAAATAGTTCCTCTAGCTACAGCTTAGCATTATGCTTTTATTTCCTAAAAACTAAATGTTGAAAACAGGATCAAACTAGAAACATACAAATTTCATTTACATAAAGCTCAAGTAAACTTTTTAATTTGATTGCAGATAAGATGGTTTTGCCACAAATTAATGTTACTAAGAATTAAGTTAGTACTTCACAGATGTTTAAATTACCAGAGTATGAAATTATCCATTGATTGTAGCTTAACGTTTTATCATTTGTATTTAGTATTTGTAGAAAATAAATGCTCCCATTTTTCATGAGAGAACTCACATTATTTTGATCTCTATTAATTTATACACTACAAGGAATTAGATCTGCATTGTCCTCCTTTGACATTGCGTTCTTAATTAAGCTTTTGGTAGAATGTAGAGAGTTCCCTCCTTATTTCTAGATCTTCTATAGTTATGTGCCACACTGGAGCCAATTCACTTTTCAGCTCTTTTGTGCCTCGTCAGCGACTAACTACCAACCTCTCTGTCAAAACCCCAGAAAGGACTTTCTTGAGCAAAGAAGGTACTGGAACCTAGCTTGTGAAAATGCTGGTGCTTATGAAGTGGAAATTGATTTTAAAATCTAAGTCCATACTGTACATTACCAATCATTTTCTAATGCAGTTTTATAAAGTGGAAGGAGCAAAAGTATATTGGGTTAGTTTGAGGTTCCACATCTCGAACTTCTGTGGCAATGCAAGAGATTTTAATGTTTGGCGTGCATTTTTGTGTAGTATTGTTATTATTTTATTTCACTTTGGCCAGGTGAGGGATCCTGCAGCAGGACTTCCTCACCTGTGTACCCATGCACGGTACATGCAGGACGGGGAGCGCTGCTTTCCTTATTCTCAATGTGGCCCAATGGGACCTGGAAGAAGGGGAACTCTTGTGCTTGTGGACAGCCTGGAAAGCCTAGATTCTATCTTGCCACAGATACTATGTCCCAGTGTTATATTCTTAGAAAAGCTAGAAAGAGATGCTTCCAAATACAGAAAAGGCTTACCAAGCTTTGCCAAAGAATGAATATGATTTTGTATCCCTTTGCTAGTTATCTCACAAATATAAACTGTAGGGTTGACATTTTCAGAACTACATTCTAGTTTTACATTTCTGTTTTGTTTTTTATTAGTACATGTTTAGTACAGCGCATAAAATTACATACGTCATGGGGCATTAGTTCATGTACGTAACACTTCCCAATTCTTTTTTCATTTTGTCCCTTAGAATTCTTACTACCCCCTGCTTCCCCCAACTCTTGATTCCTCCTCTCATGTACAAAGTTCTATTTCCATTTTTTTCCTCAATGCTTTTTCCCTAACTCCTTCCTTTCTCTGGCTCCCCGTCTCACCATCTCTTATTCCTCCTTCCTTTTTAAGATAGATCTCCCTACTTCCTCTTATCTGTCTTTTATTTTTCTCTTTATTTACATTTTGAGTTTCTCATTATAAGAAAATCCATGCAATATTCAAACTTGTGTGTCTGATTTATTTCACTTAGCATTATGGTCTCGAGGTGCATCCATTTACCTATATATGCCTCAGGTTTATTCTTCTTTATAGCAGAGTAGTATTCCATTGTACACAAATACCACATTTTCTTTACCTACTTATCCATTTATGGGAATATAGGCAATTTTCAAACCTCAGTAATAGAAACTGTGCTTCTTTAAGCACAGGTAAAATAGACATTTCTTTGAAGTACATATGGCTAATAAATACATGAAAAATTTCTCAACATTGCTGGCCACTAAAGAAATGCAAATTATAACAATACTGTGATGCCATCTTACTCCAGAAAGAATGGCTATCTTCAGCAATCAAATAATAACAAATGCTGGCAAGGCTGCAGGGAAAAGAACCCTCTACATTGATGGTGGAAATATAAACAAAGATAACCACTATGGAAATCAGTATGGAGCTTCTTCAAAAAACTAAAGCTAGAAATTGCATTCAATCCACCTATTGGCTTTTGGCAGTTGACATTTTAAAGACTTTTGAAAATCTTCAAATTTGTGAATATCAATATAGTATGTGATTTACCTTAATTAGATGCAAATGAGTATGAATGAAAAATTAAGCACTTATTCAGTAGAGGACTAAAGATAGTTACAAAGCTAGTAAAATGAATTCTATCTGAAAATTCAATAAAACATTAAAATAAATATTTCTCTTGCTCTTTTCCTCTCTCTCACACCTACTTCCACGTGTGCACGTGAGAGCAAACACACACACACACACACACACACACACAAACTACATAAAGAGCCAATCTCAGTATCGAATGGAACATTTTACTCCTGAATTTATTCAAATCCATTTCCTTTTATCTTGCTAAAATTTTCTCAAATTTACAGTTTTTATCTCTTATTTATTTTCTTTCTGTTCCCAGAATTAACATTTTGCTTTCTTTTTCACACCCTTTGCTCATGCACAAAAGCTCTATCACTGCATAAGTTACTTCATATAGGATGAATACTAGAAAACTCTGTTGATAAGGAAGTATTAATTAGTCAGCAAGTCTCTGTTCCTTATTAAAATGATTGATTTCTGCATGTACTTCTGTAGGGATTAAATTCAAAACTATATCTCAAAAAATAAATGTGTCATGGTTCTCCAGATATGCCAAAAAACTTTAAGTGTTAAATCTTCCAATGTAAAAACAAACAAACAAACAAACAAAACCTACTGTACTGAATTTTCTTAAAAGTAATACTTCCCCTACGTGTGAAAGCAGAAATACTATCTCCTATGTTGCCTGAAGATTCAGCTGTTGCTACTAGGATAAATGCTATGTTTATAAAGACAATTTAGAAATTCTTCCTTATTGTATATGCTAGTGAATTCACTAATGCGAGAATCAAATGAAGTGTCCTCCAGGGGTGAAATGAAAGAACATTCCATATGCCAATCTATTTATCTTGCCAGACCACCTCTGATCATATTCTACCCTTCTCTATGTACACATTTAATTTTTTTTTGTATAGGTCAAATTACTTCCTATTTTATTATGTCTTTGCACTGGCAGGAGGTAGTCCTCTGATTCAACAATTGGGCTGTCATTATCCCTCTCCCCTTAAACACCATCCCTTCGGACACAATACAAAAGGCAATTTTGACTTATCTTATTCACAGAGGACAAAACATCTACATGGGTTGTATCTACATCACCAAGGAACCACCTTGTCCTTTCACGTGTGGGTACAGAACTGCCAAGACATTTTCACGTGATTACTTACTTGATGCAGTTTTCAAACAAAGGACAATGGAGAGATAATGATTTAACTTACTTAAGCAGTTGATTTTAAGTAAAATCAAACACAAAAAGTTTTCCATCTTATATTTATTAATTTCTAGAAAATGTTATGTTCTAGAAATGTCAGTATCTCTTTGCTGTCTAGGGTTTACAAGCACCATATATGCCTGTAACTGTTGCCAAAGTAGTTAATGATATGCAAAACATTTGTGTGTTTAAAATCCTTCAAAGACTTTTTAGGATTATGTCTAATAACCTCCTGTTTATAAACATGGCATTTATTTTTGCTTATTTTAACATAGAAGCCATAGTAATATATGTTAGCAGGGTCCCTACGTCTAATACAGAAATAGTTACTATGCATTACTTAGTGAATTAGGAAATTATTAAGCATTACTAAAAGTTGTCACGTTTTTAGTGGGCCACTCATGGGAGTATTGTTTTCTTAATTTGCATCACGCAGTAATAATATTTAGAAACCTTAGTTATATAATCCTGAGTGACTCAACTTCTCAGTAGACTGCAAATTGGAATCTAGGTATATTTTGATACAAAGTCAATTGTCCTTCTATTTTTTCCTGTAGCGTTTGGTCGATTACCCCATTTGTATCATTTTTCGTGCCAGAAGAAAATGTGTCACATCTCACTTGTGAGACAAAATCCAAAAAATTCAGTCCTTTTTCTACCTCTCCTACTCAAAACTAATTAAGGTTTTACCAAACAGATTGCCTGCTTGTAGGACCAAAAGAATGAGTAGTTCTTTGCCTTAAAAAAGATCACAGATTTTGCAGTCTAAATAGATCTTGATCCCCCCAGCCCACCAATCGTCTCATGATCTTATTTCCAGGGCATCCTTGTTCCTTTACAGTGATGTCAGAGAAAGAATCACTTTTTCATGACACAAATGTGGCACTGTTCATTTTAGAGTATTTTTTGAATAAACATTATGGGAATAAGAGAAAAGGATCCCACCAAGTCCGCACAATGTTCTTATTCCTTCTCTACTTCTCTCCTAATTTTGGATATGGAGCACTTAACCAGCATCTGTTTTGTCCTATTCACTTTCTATGTGCTAAGGGTGATGAGTAGAGAACATAAAACACTGAAGGTGAAAACTAGGACTATGCAAGCTACAAGCAGATGTCAGGTCTCAGGTCGTACTGCAAGCACATGCTAGGGCTAGCAGAACAGAAATGTCATACACTGGGTGGCCTTGAACAACAGAATTTTTTTGTTTTACACTTCCAACAGCTGGAAGAATAACATAGTTTCTCCTGAGGCATCTCTTCTTGACTTATAGTTCTGTCTGTGCATTCACATGACCTTTCCTTTGTGTGTGCATTCCTGGAGTCCC
This sequence comes from Dasyprocta punctata, assembly GCA_004363535.1. NCBI lineage: Eukaryota > Metazoa > Chordata > Mammalia > Rodentia > Dasyproctidae > Dasyprocta > Dasyprocta punctata. Next base: position 28,394 of record RJWM01011223.1, on the reverse strand, counting down.
TGTCTTGTTAAAAGGTCACCATTCTTACTGCATCAGGGCACCACCTTTATGACCTTGTTTAACCTCAATGTACTCTTTAGGGTCCCTGCTCAATACAGTATCAGTTGGGTTAGGATTTCAACATAGGGATCTAAGGAGAACACATTTCTTTTTTTTTTTTTTTTTTTTTTTTTGGCACTGGGGATTGAACTCACAGCCTTGTGCCTGCCAGGCAGGTGCTTAAACTCTTGGCTGGGGAACACATTTCAGATACTTCAGTCAGAGGTTCAGATCCCAAACCTGCTGTTTCCTGATGTCACAACACTGGTTGATTTTCTTAACCACAGTGTTCTATTCCTAATCCTGTAAAACAGGGACAGTAAAGGTACTTGCCTCCTTTGGTTTTTGGATATCCACTTAATTGACAAGTGAAATGAGAATCTGCATATCAGTGGTAGATGAATTTTTTAAAATATAGTTTTATTCTTCTTTCTTTTCTCCATATACCATTATGCTAATTGTGAAAATAAAATGTAAGAGAAAATATAGAGGAAATAGAATATTTTGAGAAGCGTTAGTACACACTAATTCTTCTTAATTGTAATAATGTATATTATGTAATTAATTGTATGGATAGACCCAACACAGAGAAAAACACTTTAGATTCCGAAATGTGTAGCCTAATTCACACATTCCATACACCTTAAGGCAGCACAAGTCCTATGTCAGGAATTAACCCTGCACTTGGAGACACTGGAGAGGAGAGCTCGCTGTTCTTAGGAAGCTTACATTCCAGAATGGACACCTTTATTACTTGTTTCAGAAATTGGTGAAATAAGACACTTCAAACAGAAAAAAACAAAACAAAACAAAACAAAACCCCCAGTTACATCATACAACAAATGAATGTTAGTTTTCCTGTGGCCTGAAAAGTATGTTCAGGCAATACTAACTCTGAGGTTTATGAAAGTGGCAACCTCAAGGGCCCTCCCCATCCCTGAGACGCGGCTGGATTTTGCCTAATCCTGAGCCCCTGCCCTGGTCCGCGCGCGCTGAACCGCTGCAGGACGCGGAGGAGGAGGGACCTCTGCACACGGGGCCGGGCCAGGTACCGTGAGCCGCCGGGCCAGATGCCCAGCTCAGGTAGCGCCAGTCACTGGGTTTGCAAAGCGCGCGCAGGTCCCGTCTCCGCGCTCCACTGCCCGGTCTGACCCGACTCTTGGGTCCCGTGTCCTGATGCAGTGGTAGCCCCGAGTGCGAGTCACTTTGGTTTGACTGGGTGTACCCCCCAGCTCACGTCACCTGTTTGACAGCCTCGCACCAAATCAGAGGGCAGCACTTGCCAGGAGCCCCGCGCGTCACCCCGAACTTCTACAGATTAGAACTCGCCTCTCCTGACTCCTCCCTTCAGTCCATTTAAATCTCCCACTGCCTTTAAGAAAAAGTTAGCACTGGGCTCTGTTTCTGCCTTGCTTTCTTCCACCGCAAGATGGTAAGTGAGGACTTGGCGTGGGCAAGTCCGCAGGCAAAACACGGGAGCTGTGAATCCTTTGCATTTGGGATTTATGCCACTTTAGGAGCAAAACTGTTTTTGCTACCTGCCAATGAAAAAGGGTCTTCTCCGGGGTGCCTTCTCCCTTCCCCTCCACTCCCCTCCACTCCATGTCTCCTCTTCCTCCCCCTCCCTGCTATTTCTCTATTATATCTACTTTCTATTTACTCCGCAACTTCCCTCTGCACCTGCACCCACTCTTCATTCCATCTCTTCCTCTAGATTATTCACGCATTTGCAAACACTTGGACTTGAACTGCTTTCAGTGCATTTGGGGTTTGTTTTCCTCTCAGGTATCAATTGCATAATAGCTTAGCGCAGACTCCAATAATAACCTCACGGGAGAGTCTGTAAACAGGCTTTTATGGTAAAAGAAAAATAGCACTTGATAAAGGTTTGGCTGGATTTCTTGAGTCTGCACTGCCCCAACTTTGCTTGCTTCAAAGCCTTTTTTTCCCTAAACTTAACTCTGAGAGCATTAACAAAATGTGACTTTTCAATGTTTTTATTATTAGTATTTGTTTTCTATTTATGTTATGCCCAAGAAAATTCTCAAGCAGTCAAGACTTATAAGTGATCAAAAAACGTCTGCCCAATCCTAAATTAAATGACTTTTTCCTAGTTAAATATTGACAAATAATTAGGAAAGGGATGTTGTACAAATTAACCCAGGAAGGCTGTGCCCCTGCCTGTTTGGAAAATTGGAAACATTGTCTGGGATAGGAAGGGTGGAGAGCTACAGGGCACTCACCCAATCTGAACACAGCGGAAAATGCATGCCAGGCATTCAGTGGTGACAGAATAATTGTGTAATGGCATTGAGTTGGGGAGGTGGAGAGAACCAGAGCTTATTATCTGTGATGTTTAACTTCTTTACACTTTGACTAGATGTTTACTTGAAGTGATACTATGCTCCCATGGTTAGAATGGAAGAAAATTTTATTTAGTATCTGTGGGACAGTTATGTACATACATACATGCATACATATATATTAGAATATATATGTGTTAGAATATATATATATATATATATATATATATATGCATTCATATCACCTTAAGAACAACAACAGAATGTTAGATTGGAGGAAAGAGCTAGAAAGGAATAAGACAATGATGTGATTCAGTAGCCAAACTAAGAAGTTACTTTATATGTATCCTGTCTATTTTATCCTCTGAAGTCTCAATTCTTGGTCAATTAAGGTATTTGCTAGAGAAAATCCAATAATTCTTACATCTTTTAATCATTAATTAGAATTCCTTCTGCTTCATTGCTGAATAGCTTATTAGATAAGCTAGATGTTGCAACAGGAAATACCTGATATCTACACATATCCAGTACTTGTCTGCTCTTTCCTCAAAAGGCCCAAGGAAAGTACTGAGTAAGACAGGGAGCTGAGTCCTTTTTAGTCAGCACAATTAAGCAATTTAAATTTGATCTAGGTCTGTACCAAATGCTTTCACTACTCTTTGTTTCACTGCATGTAATTTTTGTATGTTTCCCCCCCCCCATTCCCCCTCAAATCCCCATCACTCCATCTCCTGGACCCCTCCTCCACTTCTTATACTGAATTCCACAGAACACCATTCTGCCTTGTCAAGACCAGTATTTTTCAGGAGGACAGAACTACAACTGCCCGTATTCCACTGCAACATCAGAGTCTAGTGTTGACGTTTCCACGGAGACTTGGGTCTCTTTCTGGGCTGCTGGTCTCCTGGACAACAGTGAGCCCCAACAAGCACCACAGGCACAGGGTAAGTTCTGCTTCTCTCCTTTCCTGATAGACCTAGAGCCCTTTTCTAGAACTAAGGCTGCAAAGCATCCTGGGCTGGGACTCTATAGAAAAGGAATGTGAGAGAGAATTTATGCCCCCACATTCTTTCAATTTCAGCCATGAAGCTTGGTACTTTTTACTTACCAAATAGTGAAAACAGGATTATTCCTTTCACTTGCTGTACTCCTTATGCTTCATAGTTTTTAAAAATTCCTGATTTATTGAGGAAGTTTGATTCAGTTGAAAGTTTTATGAAGAACATTCTAGTAAGATGCATTTGGAGTCAAGATGTCAGTTGGAGCCTTTCTTTTGGAATTCGGCAAAGTTTCCCTGAGTTTGGAAAAAAAGCAAGAATGAAAAACTTAATCTTTTATTTCACAGGGGAAATTCTATGGAAATAATTATTTCCTTTTATACACAGAAGGATTTTAACTTCTAAGGGAAGTATAAGGAAAATTATATACAACATTAATTTTTAACCTGGAACTTAGTGGAAAATCCTTATAAATATTAAGGGAATTGTTCTTTGACACTCAAATTTCTGGAAAAAAATCACACCTCACAGACAGCTCAGAATTAAATATCTGCACTGTTATCCAATATTCCACATTATTTAGGGGGAGAGATTAAGACCAGACACAAACAAAATTTGAAACACCATTATATGTCACAGAGGAAGTTGTAGAGTTTTAATGCTACACTACAAGCAACAGCAAAAACAGAAGGCTAATTGATTTGAAGCCAATTCATCACACAATTTTATTCCTGTTTCTTCACTCATCACTTCTCGTAAGAAAAATATATTTCAGCGATAGCAATTTCAGTAGAGCAAGACAAGAATCAGAATGATAGTAAAAGAGTAAAATAAATAAATAAATAAATAAGTCAACCAGTTCAGCATGCCTAAACAATTTTGATTGATAAATATAATTTGCTGTCAAATATGAGGAAAAAACACTCTACGACTTCATAAAACTATACAAACGAAAACAGTTGAAGCATAAAGGTATAGGTATAGTTTTGAAATTTCCATTAAAATCTTCAGAGAAACAAAGTGCAAATTATTTTAAAGTAGAAAGTATTACCAAACAATTCTGAATAAGTAAGTGTCACCCAATTTAACAAACTGGCACAGAAAGAGAAATGGGAGCATCGTAAGATAGGATTAGTTGTGAAGCCAAACCCTCTATAAGGAAGCTTTATATCTTTAGAAAATAGAATACAAATTAAAAATGTATATTGAAATCACAATATTGTACTTTATAGAATGGTATAGATAATAAATATTTGGGTGAATAAATGATACACATTCAACAGTCTTATAGTTCAACCTGCAGGACTAAACATATCAGGGAAGATTGTGACCAGTTTACTTCTAAAAATTTACTTTGTTAGCGACATTGGCATATAGTGTATACATATCTTTCTGTCATCCTCTGCTTGCTTCCCTATTCAGAAAGCTCTAAAAATTTTGTTTTCCTGTGTGGAAGAAATAGCTATTTCAAGAAAGATAATTGAACCTTTTAGACTTTGGAATCAACTGATGAATTTGTTGCATGCAGAACACCAGTGTGTGTTTGCTGCTATTCATTTTGTGTTTTCACACAGAGTCATCCTGTGACTTGAATTTCCCTGTTCTGGACTCCAGTTCATGGGAAGAAACTCAGCTTTCCTCGCAACTCTACCGAAACAAGCAGGTCTGTGTTAAAGAGAACACGGAGACTGTTCTCTGCTGTGTCTTCCCTTAACTTGATGTTGCTTCTTCTCCTCTTTTAAAGTTCACGTTGATACAGGTTAGATTCAAAGTAAATATCTGTCCAAAGAAAGTTAAAGTTCGATGAACAATGTCCAAGAAAAAAAAATAAACAGCAGTAGCACTCTAAATCAAAAACCTGCAGTCAAATGGATTTTTCACATTTTAGCTGTAAGATCCTCTGAATCCCCCCTTTCCTAATCCATGAAACAGGAGTATTTGTGAGGAGTATCACAAAGGGTCAGTGGAAAGAACAAATGATATACTAAATATCGTAATATTTTAAAATGATGAACCTAAGTGATCATTGCAAGAAAAGATGATGCTTAGAAAAGTATTTCTGAAGATTGCTTTCTTTTTTGGTACCAGGGATCAAACTCACAACCTCACACCTACGAGGCAGTCGCTTACACCCCTGAACTAGATCCCTGGCCCTATTTTTTGAGACAGGGCCTCACTATGCAATACAGGCTGGACTTGAACACACTTTGTAGCCCAGGCTGAATTGCTTCATTTTCTGTTTTGTTTATTGTGGTTCCTGAAGAGAAATTTAATATAGTGGACATGTAGGCATCCACATCCTCTTTATTCCTTTAAGTGTATATGGAAGGAGTCTAACTAAACCTTTCTGAACGCCCTTTTCTATATTTAAACACTTGCATTCAGCTCATTTCCCTTCATACCGACCTGACTCCCTTGTGGTTTCAACTTTGAAAGTCATTTAATCTCTTCAAACACTTTGTAATAAATAAAAAATTCAGAGCACAAAACTGAGCAGTCATGTGGTACAGGGGTGTAGATTTAATTTAGGTCTCTGTGAAAGAGGACTCCCTGAAATTCTGTTCAGAAAACAAACAGAATAATCAAATTTAAGGAGGTTGAGGGGCAGCAGCATTATTATAAGTTTACTAAGTCAATATAGTGGAGTGGCCTTTACCTTTGTCTGCTTTTTACAGCTTCAAGATACTCTGATACAGAAGGAAGAAGAACTTGCTAGACTACATGAAGAGAATAATCACCTCAGACAATATCTGAACTCTACTTTGATCAAGTGTCTTGAAGAAAAGGCCAAGGTGTGTTAACAATGTTTTTCATAAGATCAAGGCAGAGATTTGAGAAAGGAGACCATTTACAAAAACAAACAAAACAAAACAAAACAAAACTCTTTGATTAAATGCAAGAAGTGTGTTAAGTAGTGTATCTTGATGTGCATTAGTAAGTCAATCTATTTTTTCTTAAGAAAATATGTGAGGTTCACAAGAGATTGTATGTATTATTCTTTAGGAATGTTTAGATTGCAGCATTCAGCCAGGCATTACAAAAGGAGTTCTTGAAGAAGCAAAAACTAATCTGGGGGAGTATTGAGACCACAGAGGTTAATCAAAAGGAGAGTTATATACATGCAGTGCTGGAGTAGAAATAGATACCAAAAAAGTCAGTTATTTTAGTTATCTATCTGACTTTAGATAAATCATTCTCACTTAGGGCCTCCATTAATTTTATGTATAAACTGATGGGGCACAAGATCTGTTCAGAATCTCTCTTGATCTAAAAGGCTATGAATCTGACTAGAGCCCAGATACACTGACTATCATGACTGTCAGTTAGGTATGTGCAGTTCCATTACCTTTGAATCACGATTTTCTACACTCTTAAATGAGTTATTTCCAACTTAAGAATGAATAGCTCAACTATAGTTTCCTCTTGTTCCTTTTATTTTCTCTGGTTCTCCAAGTTTTCTTTTGTGTGTGTGTGTGTGTGTGTGTCTGTGTGTGTCTGTGTGCATGTGTGTGTGCGCGCGCGCATGTGTGTGTGTGTGTGTGTGTGTGTGTGTGTTACTTGGTTTGGAATGGAATCAAGGGCCTTAGCACTGAGCCCATTTTAATTTATTTTGAGACAGTCTTGCAAAATCAATAAATTGCCCAATCTGGGATGAAGCTTGCAATTCTTCTTCCTCAGTTTCCTAGGGTCTCAAAATTACAGGTGCATACAATATTGCAAACTTTTTATTATATATTTTCCATTGTGCTATTCTTATTGGTTTACTTAGCAATTTTTACCTTATTTCTTCTCAAACTACATTATTTGATATTCTGAATCTAAATTGATACACTTGCTAAACATAACAGTTCAGATGAGACCTTAGATTTGATTCCTTTGCAATCATTATTTTTGATAAAAAGGGAACATGTCTTACAGTTCTTATCCTGGCCTCCTAATTTCACCCACTCTTCCACGAATGAAACTTGGTTAACTTATGAAGTGATATTAATTAAGTTGTGTCTCTCTGGATCTCAATTTTATCAGATTTAGGATAATATTATAATATATGTCATGAGAATGCTTTGAAAGTTAATGAAATAAACCAGGCAATGTTGTACAATGTTTAAATCAGAAGTTCTGCCTAGATTCAGATAGGTATGGTTTAAATCTGAGCTGAGCAATCCTTAGCAAGTCACCAAGATGTCAGTGCCCTGGTTTTCTCATTAATGGAGATTAGTAACCTCTATGTGCAAAGAGTTAATACATCCAATCAATCCTTTAAAATCATAATAAATAATAGCTTATGTACTTATGAATGATAGTTTAATAAATGATAATTGCTATTATCACCATCAGCATAACCACCTTTTCTTCCCTGAGTTGAAATGCTAAAGATGATATCTATTGATTTTACTTTTTCAAATAGAGTAAAAAATCTGAATTAAAGTTTCTAGGTAATAAATTATCATCCTTCATGGATTTTAATTCAAAGACACTAATCTGACCAGTTTTGCTTGTGCATGAAAAAATAAAATTTTAATTTTTCTACAGCGTTATAGTAGCTAGTAAATACTTGAGAGGTGTTATTTTCAAATTCCACTCTTCTAGAAATTGCTTTCATCAGATGAGTTCTCCAAAGTATGTGGGAAATTCAGAAAGGGGAAGAGGAAACCTAAAGAGCAAAGATTCTCTCCTGCTGAGACTCCCCATGCCAAAAATGCCAGGAGGAACCTCTCTAGTGAGTTTGCTAACTTTGCAGAACAATCCGGGCCCCCTGTGGATCCCTGGGTCCTCCAGACACTTGGGTTGAAAGACTTTGACACCATTGATGAAGACAGATCAGCTAACTGCAGTGCCCTCTCCGCTCATCCCCAAGGAATCATCAGTACATATTCCCACTTTCTGGGTGAAGCGGTTGATTATGGAAATGTCCCCAGAGAGGATCTGCCCAATGACCATGAAGGTGAACGAACAGCCCTGCTGCATAGCACTGCCAGCCATGGGGAAGAGCTTCACTACTTTCCTCAACTTTCACATCCTCCTGTGAGGGTCCACATGCTTCCTTACCAGGATGTGGATGTGTCACCCAACAAGACAGAGATGGCCTTTTCCACATCCCTGAGCCCGCACTGCAATGTGAAAACTCATTCTTTTCACCAGGGACAAGCTTTTGTGTGCAGAGATGAAGAGGGAGGCTGGAAGTTTACCTGGGTCCCTAAGCAGTCTTAGTGACCCCCATGGATCACACAGCACTGCCATGAACTCTGTTTACAAAGACTTCTCTTGCACTTGACTATGACTGTGTGGAACACTGAAGCCATTACCCAAACTCCTTCCTGCCACTTTAAAAGTTATGCTCAGTTATCTACTTAAATCTGCAGGAAATGGCTTTCAAGAATTTATACAAAGTGGTATCTGCTCTTCTTTCACCTGAATTTGATTTGTTTACACACCAATACCTGTGATTGACTTCCTCTCTTTGCGTTATATTTGAAACAGTAGTTTCCAATTATTGGTAGATTTAATGAAATTTTAGTTTTACTTTTCCAGTTATGACCAGTTTAACAGTTTTCTTTCATTCATCAAGTAGCTTAATGTTCATAGTCCTTTAACTTTTCTTCCTTTCCTGTTTCTCTGTCTTTCTAAGTACTGCCTTCAGAATGAACCCTAGTATTGGTCAAGTACTTGCTGCTGAGTTCTCAAATAGTTGAGGTGGGGTAGACATAAATGTCTTCTCATCACCACTACCGAAGACATAATATGGATGTGAGTGGCCCTATGTTCAGGGCAGTTCAGAAAATTGAATGTCCCATAGTGGCATGGGCAAAATATCAGTTAAAGTAATTGTAACTCCACTAAAAAGCAGTATCAGTGATAAATTACATGTAACTTTAAAAGTGTTCCATTGTGTATCAGCTTCTCCTGACACCTGACTTTAAAATTTAATCAAAATGGCTCAAACAAGAACAGTTTTGAGGAACAGTGGGGACAAAGCAAGTCACCATTTTAATGTCCACAGATGTTGGCTGACAAGCTGTTATTCCTGGAGTACAGTGATTTGATCATCCATTCCTTCATTTATCAACTCTCCTGAAATGTCTGTAGAACACCTCACCTGTATACCCTGTGCCAGGCATTGTGATACCATGTGAGCAATTTATACCCTGTGCCCATACTTATAAAACCTGGAGCCATTATTCTGTCCTTAACTTTGAGAAAACTACTTCCCTTACATGAAAGTTCAGTTTTCCTAGATGAATATGGCATTTGGATGAGATGATTGCTCACAATCTGTGAATGGAGGCAAGGTCATATCAGTTTTACTCCAAAGTAGGAATTCCTGGTCACTTTTCTCTTTCATTTTGGTAAGAACTACGGATATTATGTATGGTGAACTTTCCATACAAAAATTTTTTTTTAAATGAGCCATTTGTAGTTAGCATTAGAAATCATTGCTCTTACTACAGCATTTGTTTTCTGCTAGGAGACCATTTTCTAGGTTAGTTCTGTCTGTTTGAAAGTAACTTGCATCTAGAAATAGATATGTATGGATTTTCAAGTAAGTGTGCATTGAGTGAATGCAACTATTGATATCATGGGTTCTTCCCTTTCTAAATTAAAAAAAAAAGCGTATTTTTAGTGCTCTTGCTAGCCCTACTTTCCCATCTCTTAAGCTTCCTAGTTTTCCCAGGCAGAAACTACACATCAGAGATGTGCACCTCCTTTTTCTTTTTTTTGGTACCAGGGATCGAACTCATGACCTCCTGCTTGCCACGAGGTGCTTATGCCACTGAGCTAAATCCCTGGCCCACACCTATATTTTTCACGTCAACTTCATTTAATGATGAAGCTGACCATGTTGAACCACACTCCCATTTTTATCTTTTGCATTTCTTCTCAAATCACCTTGGGCAATTGATACTTCATATGTGTGTTGCTTGGTATTCTAACAAAGGCATTCCTTTTTCTTTTTGTTTTGTTTTGCTGTTGTTTGTTTACTTTGGTTGTGTGAACAGAACATCTATGTTAAAATATCATTATACTAGTCAATTGTCTTCATAATCCATGAAGGAGAGTTCAAGATAGTAGTTAGTGTTATTCTCTGAAATGTTTTCATGGCTTGGGAAAGGCTAAAACCACATTCTATTTTCTCAGCAAAAAATTAAGAGTGCCTTTTACAGTCAAATGTCTGTGCCCCATATGGATGAAATTTTTCTCTTTTTAGAATAACAAATTTAAGAATTAGAATGGACTGTAGTGTACTACACTAGGAGTTGAGTAAACAATATAACAATTTTGAAAGGTTAAGAATCAAGCTGTAAAGCAGAATAAGTTAACAAGTTTATTTTGCATTTCAAATGCCACATAATGTGTTGAACTGTACAGGGATGTGTCCAGGTTTAGCTCAGTGCATTTGGTATGTGAAACAAAGTCACATAAAATATCATAGCTTATGAGAGCTTTTAAATAAAACTTGATCCCTGTCTATTTTAAAGAAATTATAGAGCATTTGTGTGACAAACTGTGACAACTTGTTCTGGCTTATGTCATAAAGCATAGCATGTAAGAAAACAAGTACACACTCTTACAATCATAAATACAGACACTTGATATTTGTTTGAATTATGTACAGAACGTTATTTTGCTGATATCTGAGAAATTAGAACTTTATTTCATTTGAGAATATGTTCTACCATTTATGGTTTTATCATTCTTCTCTAATAAACTACAGTTAATAGTAAGATAAAGTGTGAAATAAAACCTAGACACTTCTTTCAGTATGATAAATATTTTTATATTTTATAACATTTTCTAATAATAGATTTTCTTCTCTGTGGCATAACCATAATCTTATTTATTTGTACTTCATTTGTATGCTATATATGGCTGCAATAATGGTGTTTTTAGCATTAAGGGCTTAATGCTTCTTTCCCCTTTAATGAGGCTTTCAAACATTAGGTTGCTTTAAGGGTCATGTGCCTTAGGATTATAGCATTCTCTTTCTTCAGCTCACATAAAAATTAAAGACAGTATCAATTTTTTAAAATTCATTTCCAATGTCATCTGACAACACGAAAGTATATTGCATTTGTGTCTCACTAGTATTTCAAAAATAAGGACAGTTGGAAAGCCTCAGTTATGCACATGACATATAAAGAGTGGGATTGCTAAATACTCCAATGATACTAAACTATGATTGTGAAACATTTGAGAAAAAGAAAGTACATGTATCAAAAAAAAAAAAAGGATTGCTGAACTTAATCTAATTAAAGAAAATAAAAATGTTTTCAGGTGTTACAAATGAATTCAACAACAAGACATATCTATGTATCACAGGTGCATCAGAAAGTATAGTTAGTACACCCAGTGATTACTTTTATATGTGTTACTTCTTGCCTGTGAAGTTAGAGCATATATATATATATATATATATATATATATATATGTATATGTATTTGTTTCAGTTTACCAAATGATTCACAAAAGGTTAAACAGTAAATGTCTTCTTATTTGTTTTTATATGAAACCAAACAGATTTGGCCTGTAAGCTATAAATATATGACACAATTATATTCCTTAATGCATTTTCATATTTTCTCTACATTTTTGTTACATGAGCACAAACATTTGTTCTTATATTGAAAAATACAAAATACAATTTAACACTTAATATTTAAATGTTATGATTTATTTGTGATTTGTAACATTTCTAATTATATGAGTCAATTTTGTAATGAGTTTATGACTAATAAAGAAATGACAAAACTTATTTCATTCTCTGTGTGACCTTTATTTTAGAAACATTTTTCAGTGAATGGAGTAATGGACAAAGAAAAAGTGTTCTGTTCTTATTTATGCTATAATATTATGTTATAAAACATATACTTCCATTTTCAAATGTGTGAAGCAGTAATATGATTAATAACTGAGCCACTTGTATTCAGTAGATAGAGCCTTGTATTGGGGGTGGTCTACTGGTATATAAAAATTAAACGCACGTTAAAACTAACTAAACTATAGACAAGAGAAGTGAAAACATGCTTAACCAAAAGCAGGGGACTATTCTGTGGTCATAATTGAACAGTCTGTTTTGAGTATAGCTGAATCTATGTGCTCAAAGCAAGTTGTCAGGAATCTCGTGTAGGATTTCATGGGAGGCTATATTTGGGGTGGAGTCTTGAATTTTGATAAGATAGTATTTACTTAAAAAAAAAAAAAGAAACCAGGAAGGAAAAACTCTGAGTGGCAAGGCAAATTGTATCACATAGAATAACTCATTTTGTGACATTCTCTTTGTCTTTCTCATTGGTAACCCATCCTCAAAAGAGGAAATGTGTCAGCTAAATGTTGCAGTTTTGCATGGAGAATTATGGACAGATGAGGATGACTGCATCTGAACATTATGAGCAGGATTTCTCTGAGACCACTGTCTAGGCCAATAACCAAAAGGGGAAGACTGGTATCAAAAGAAAATTGTGTGCAACATGCAAATCAAGCCAATAACCCTCTCAACATGGAGATTCTTTTGTTAACAGTCATGGATGACTAAGGTTTTATTGAATTTTTACAAGGATATTTGAGGATTTATCTTGGATTAAATTGTACTTAAAACCTCATTCATTTTAGTTAACCCTTGAGTCTGAATGAAGTTCATGTAGATTATTGGAAACATTTTATCAGACTAAGTTAGGTACCTTGATTTTCATTTGATAGAAAACAAAACTGGTCGTGAGTTTCAAGTATGTCTCATGATAATAAGTAGTTAAGGTCCAAAGAAATTTCCAACTCTCATTTTAGATCTAATGTTCTCTCTACTATGACATATAACAACTATTTTGGGGACAAATAAATATATTTTCAGTCCATTGGCTCTGACTGACTATTATAGGCCTCAGAAATACAGATTCTGAAAGTATGGAGAGGACCTTGAACCCTTATCTTACTTTCTTTAGAGATTTATTCTAAGGCTCAAAACTCCAGTGACTGCTAACAGAGACTGTTTGCAAGAGACATAATCCTTTCATGCATGATGTTTCATTATTAGAACAGAAAATAACATTGGAACATTGTCTCAGTTACTTTTATCATTGTGACAAAATACTCCACACCCAAAATTAAAGGAGGAAAGGTTTATTTGGCTCACATTTTGTAGCAGTTTCAGTTCATGGTTGGCTGGCTCCAAGGCAGAGTGACATGGCAGAGGACAAACAGTTCATGGCAGGCAGAAGGCAGCAAAGAGCAAAAGACAAATGACAAGCAACAATCTTTTTCCTATTCCTTATATCTTATCCAACCTACCCACCCCTAGAGCAGCTAGCCTTCACACCCAGGGTGAGGCACCCTTAATCCCACCCAGAATTTTGGCAAACCAATCAGTGGACTAATTTAATAATCACACACTCTGGATCCCAGCATCACATACTCCAGTTCCAGTCACCTCTGAAAAGCCCCACCTATGACTATATGAGGCTCTGTGGGGGACATCTAGATGCAAGCCATAACAAACATAGCAAAAGTTTTTTTCTCTTCAAATTCTTATTCCTTGAATTGTTCTAGGTAACAACACAACAGCAACAAAAATGAAATTCCTGCTAAAATTTTAAAAAGTTTCAACGTTTATCATAAATGGGTTAATCCTTTATCATTTGGAAAGAGAAAAATGTGTACATTGAATTCCAGTTCCAGAAATTTAGGGTGAGGAGAATAGGGGGGCAAAATATCAAAACACAAGTGACAATATATGATAGCACATACCAGTAATCTCAGTACTCTGGGACACTGACGTAGGACCATCTCAACTTTGAGTCCAGTCCAGGTTCTTAGTTACCGAGTGAGAAAAATTAAGTGAGGGCAGGGAATGGGTCTCAGTATGAACACTACCCATGTATCTTCAGTACCACAAAAACAAACAAGAACATCATAGTCAAAACTATGAATATATTTCTAAATAAAAAAGATAAATTAAAGGGACTAAATCTCTCTCCCAATTACTGTTGTAAATATTAAAGCCTAAAGTAGAACTTTCCAAAAGTAAAAGTGAATAATCATATTTCACTACTGTGCCCACTTATTCTAATATAGTGGGAGCAGTCTCTCCTCTATCTTTGCAAATCACTGGATAAATGATACCCTTCAGGGACACAGCAGGTGTTTTGGGGAGTTTTTTTGCCTCCTCCTATTTATGCCAGGTTTGTAATAACAAGGTGTAGAAATGGTGTTTCCAGTTAATTTATCATTTAAAAAGTATCTTTAAAACTAAAAGACTAGCCCCTCTGCGATGCTCCTGGGTATCTTGGGAGATTTCTGAAGGCGTGGTTCCCTCAGGGCACTCTGGTCACAGTGAATCTGAAAGCAACAGAAGCTGCTTAATGAGTGTGCTGCAAGAAGTCAGGACCCCCATCCCTTACAATCAGACAAGAGGTCAAAATACACCCTGCCTTTCATTTTGGTCTCCTGAGATTTGTCACCTCCCAGAAGTCACAGAGTCAGCACCCTCTGTCCCTGCACCACAGGGAGTCACTCTGAGTGAAATCTGGAAGAGACATCTGCATAGGGTCACACTTTGTGTGCACCCAGGCATGTCAGCCCCATTGAGAGTTGGAGCACCATATTGCCAGAGACAGCCTTTTCTCTCCTTGATTTTAAGGACCATGTCAAGTCTCACTTATTCCATCCTGTTGTCCTTACTCCAAGTTTATGCAATAATTTAACTAACATGAGACTTTATTTGAAATTGTAGAGGAGGAATTAGATGTTTTGAGTCATTCTGTCCACAGCAATGGAAACAAAAGAAGATGGGAGCCTAGACCAGCCCTCTGATGAATGAAAATAACTTTCTTCCAATGACCTTGGATGTAGGCTTCTAGAAGATAGTTTAATATGTATCTCTAACAACTGTTAGTATTTATACATGTCAGTAGATCGGAATACAGACACAGAATATCACTCCCTTGTTCCATAGAACAATGATAGCAAGAATAAAGGACTCCGTAGTTGGAAAATGGGTACCTAACCCAATAGCTATACAACCTGAAAAAAATTGATCCTTATCAATTTCAGTAGATTAACCTATAAAATGATGATTTGAAAAATTTGCCTTGCCTATCTCATAATATTGTGAGGAATTTTTTGTCCCCCAGGGCCTGCACCTCCAGCTACATTCCCAGCCTTTTTTAAAATTTTGAGACATCATTTTACTAAATTGTTCAATTGCCAAGGCTGGGCTGACACAT
The DNA here is from genome assembly GCA_004363535.1 of Dasyprocta punctata. NCBI lineage: Eukaryota > Metazoa > Chordata > Mammalia > Rodentia > Dasyproctidae > Dasyprocta > Dasyprocta punctata. The sequence continues at coordinate 12,839 of RJWM01011223.1, read as the reverse complement.
GTGATTCTTTGCCATACCCTGCCATAGTGCTGGAATCACAAGCTTGTGTGACCACACCCAGGTATATAATCTTGTAATTCCAAAATGCTATCACTCTGTGGAGTTGCTGCCAATTATCCTTAACTTTCATGCAGAGTAGAAATGCCATCTGTATTTGCATTCTCAAGTAAAAAGCTTCATACTTCATAAAATGCAACACTTAAAATCAGTTATATACATTTCTGCTGATTCAATTCAATGAGTGTTTACCATTTTTCTATTACATTCAAAATTTGATTTGGGGACTATGGCCCATATTTTAAAAGTTTGTGAGTACAGGGAAACTAAGAAAGGATTCAGGATTTGTTAAAGGCATGATATTATAGACATTTATCAGATATACACTTAGAATTGTAGCAAGTACACTGCAGGTAGATAGGAGGGAAAAAAAAAGAAAAAGTAAACAGGGCAAAGTGTGGGGCCTATTCAGAGAATGGTGACTCACCTAGCTGGCTGCTAGAACAAGAAAAAAATAAAGTTGCAGAGTAACCTGGACTCCTAACAGTCACATTCTTCAAGCCCAGGGAATTCCTGGGTTTGAGCCAACACTGGATGTCCCTGGTTTGGGGGATCCTAACTCCCCTTTACCCCACCCATCTTCCAGGTCATAAACACAAACAGCAAGAGACTCCAGAGTAGAAATCTGGTGGTGTGTGGTGAAGCTGGGGCTGAAGATTGAAGTGGTCAAAACAAAGCTTTGTGGAATTTCCTCAGGAATCTAGAAAGATGCTGCAATCATACCTGACAGGGAGAATAATCTTACAATTTATTGTCAAAAATATGATAGTTTTAGAATGGCAAATACTAAAGTGGGATGAATACTGGAAGACTAGGTATAGTTCTAGATTACTATCTCTAAGCGAGGACATATGTCCACAACATACTGAAGAATTTACTGAATGTGTACCATCTCACCCAATCATGATACCAAGGAAAGCAGCAGTTTCAAATAAAGAAAAAGTAAACTTCATCAAGTTAGCTAGATATGTACCCAAGGAGCAGAGAGAGAAGCAGAAGGTATGACAACACTAGGCCTTCTCCCCTTTCTAAAATCCCACTGGAGGATAAGAATCAGTTGTAAGATTGTCTAATTAATTAAAATATTAATTTTCAAAACTCATCTAAACTCAGATTCCTGGACAAAGATAATTGGTTGCTTATGATATTTTCTCCAAAATGGAAATGATAATCCAGCACAACAAAGTTGAAATCAGCCCAAGGGGAAAATAAAGCCAGTTCATCCCAATTAATTTAAATCTCAGTTAGTGGAGATTTCCCAAGAAAACCTTCATCAGTTATTGTAGAGAGTAAAAAATGAATTGAGCAGAGAACTAGCATGGGCTTTTTGGGATGCGCTGGCGCTCACTTATACCTAGTAATCAAAATATATACTACAACAGATTTGAGTTACCGTGTGGCCATTTAACATGATATGTCAACTTGACTGGATTAAGAAATGCCAGGCAGATTAGTAGACACAGTTCGGGGTAGATTTGTGGAGTAATTGGCAAGTTGTATAGCAAACTGAGTGAGGAAGACAGCCCAATTGTGGGTGGCACTAGCCAACAGGCTTGTAGCCTGGATGAAATTTTAAAAAAAGGAAAAAAAGAAGTTGGCGTATTTTCGAACATCTTGAGCAAGTGTGTCTTTTGCTGTCATTGCCTTTGCACATGCTCCCCAGTTTCCTCAGCTTTCCTATGCAGGCTCCTGTCGGGGCTCTCCAGGGATCTTCCAGTTCTTCCCCTTGGACTGGTGCTGCGTCCTTCATCCTTCTTGCTTGCTTTCTCCATCTTCTTGGACTGAGAAGCTACTGAATCCTCCAGCTCTCCAGTGTGTGGACAGTGCTGTAAACTCCCTGGCTTGCCATCCTGTGAGCCTGTGGAACACTCTGGCACAATGATACATGTATTTTCTATCCATTCTGTTCCTCCAGAGAATCCAAGCCGATACGCTCCACATCTCTCTTCAGCAGTGACCCAGTGCTTGTCGACAAGTAGTTAATTAAAAAAAAAATTAATATATGAAACCTTAAAAAAAGGCCACAAATTACATTGTTTAACATGTACACATTTGCACCTTTTGTATGAGAAAAATATGCACTGGAGACACATAATAAAATGTTATACAGCCAGGGATTATTATAGCTCAGCGGCACAGTGCCTGCCTGGCAAGCACGAGGTCATGAGTTTGATCATCAGTACCAAAAAAAAAAAAAAAACCAGTTATACACTTAAAAAGTCATATATAGACATCTGAAATAGAAGTTCTACAATGATTACCTTTACCAAGAAATATGGTAACACTTTTCAGACTATTAAATATTTTCTACAATATGATTTTAATTAGTTTGCAGGATAATTATTATATGAATCCAGTATAACATATTTAACTAATTACTTCTCAGATGCAATTACTTCTCTGATTTCAATTTCCCTTTTATATATAATGTAGCCAGACATGTGTTTCTGTGTTCATATTAGCTCTGAGCATTTTAATTCTTAATCTATTTACACAATCAGTAAAGATATTTCCTTTAAACATTTTAGTTTCCTTTAATACTCAGATTCTAATGGACTTGGGAAATTTCAGGTATTGACTAGGAAGTTCAACTTAGTAAAATAACTGCAATTAATAGAGCTAAAATGAAGCATGTTGGTACTGGGGATTGAACTCAGGACCTCAGGCTTGCCAGGCAGGCACTTATGTCCCTGGCACAAACGAAGCATTTTGATAACAAAAATTCCAGAACCTTAAATTATTTAGCTGATTTTGTGAATTGCTATGAACTTTGAACTTTGAAATACATATAGCTAATTTTGTAAATAATCAATACTAGTTTCTTGTTATAGAAGTAATTCATGTTCATTAGTTTTATGGATTATAGTTTATTGAATAATTTATTGAAGAAAGTGATAATTTCCATATATTGTAAATAAAAGAGTAAATTGACATAACCTCATTTTTTTTCACTAAAAACTGGAATATTTAAAGCAGTGATTTTTATTATTTTAAATGTATTGAAATTTATTTTACATATCTCAGCATCATGTGTTCTCTTGTGCTTTAGCTATTTGTTTATTTTATGACCCATTCATAAGCCTGATATAATTTCAGTTATTTTTCTGATGCTTTTTTCATCATCATGTGCAGATTTTATATTTTGGCAAAGTATTCAGGCTATAAAAATTTTTAATGGAGAACATTAATGTATTTTTGATTCTATCATCATCTTCAAATTGCAGTTTTATAAAGGATTGTCTGTCATATCATTTGTCCATGTATATAAAATTATGAAATTTATGGTTTACTTTTTATATAGGAAAAGAAATTAGTAATAAAGTTTATATTAAATTATTTAAGAAATGAAGGCTACCTTCATTATAGAAGACTAATGAAAATTTGTGTATAGATAAAGCCAAAAACAGAAACTGATATTAACAATAAAGTGGGAGGAGGAACAATGAATGAAAGGAGAAATGCAGGTGATATTTTTCTTTCATTTATATTTCATTAATGCTCAACTAAAGCAAATTGCAAAAACCTTAAAAATAGTTCTAAAACACCCAAAATACAAAAATAATGATCAGAGGTCATGCTATACAGTGAATATACAAGCTCCTAAATCAATGAGTCATCAAGATTGTGCAGTGTCAGAAGAGAACAAAAAGTTCTGTGATAAATTATGCATTCACAACACAGATAGTAGAATTATTTAATTTTTGATGAAATGGTGACTTCCAAGCCATGAGGATAAGCATTTCAGATCCTTATTTGCTCAGGTCATCTCATTACCTGCCCCAACACCTACTGCAAACTTTCAATCATCTTAAAAATAAAAAATTCACTGCATTAATTCATTTCAAAACTTTTATTTATTAAATTTAAAATATTCTTTTCCAGATGGGCAAAACTTACACTTGACCACACCCCAGATTGTGGAGAGAGGTTTTCAAGAATTGTGGAGAAAGGTGTACTTGTATAAAGTGTTGTAGGAAACAGAATAATGTCCTATTACTTGATTAAGGAAAAAGCTACCTGTGTTCATAAATAAAGTGATCAAAAACTTCCATCTGCATGTATTAGTACAATTTTGTGAGAATGGAAAATGTGGAATGAGGTTCACTTTTGGGTGATATCTGCTGTGCGTACCCTTGATATTTATTTTGGGGAGTTGGTATGTCTATAGATCATATCTTGATCATTTTAATCTTCCTCCCTCTCCACCCTTCTTTCTCACTTCTCACATCCCCTTCCATCTATACAGAATCTATTTCCCTATTTTCTAACATTTCTCTTTTATTTTGCTCTCTAATCTATGTATTCTTTGGGTTTCTCCTATTAGAGAAATCATCAGGAGTTAATCTTACATACCTGATTTATTTCTCTTAGCAGTATGGTCTCAAGAGCTATTTATTTTTTCACAAATAACTCAAACTTGTCCTTCTTTATGCCTGAGTAGTACTCTAACAGAGATGAATTTTTTTTGGCAAAGGAAGAATCAAGGCCACTTTGCTGCGTGAGAGAGAGCCTGAGGCACAATTTTATCTCAGAATTTCAAAGAGAAAACCCAGCAAAAATATTTATGCTCTTTGTGTCATTTTGAATCACCTTGGTCTTTTCAAAGTGCCACTTCTCTCCAAGATTTCAGCCAAAATAGAGGAGCATAACACATATCTCACCATCTGCTTTCTCTTCTCCATTCTCTTCCCAATTGTCTGTTATCATGTTCTACCACCTTACCTTGGAAATCATTTTTTTCTGTAATGTGAATGCCTATCTTTCTGAAATATTATTTCAATATCAAAACTGAATTTTAACATTCTTCTTTATATAACAGATTAGAGTATCTCTCATCCAAAATGCTTAGGATTAGAAATATTACAGATTTTAGCATTTTAAAAAATTTGGGAATATTTGCAAACACACACATCAGATAACTTCAGAATGGAATCCATGTGTGAAGATTAAATTAATTTATGTTATTGTATACACTTTATGCACACAACAACCCATCACAGGAAGTCCAGTATAGAATGCGCCACTTGTAGCATCATGTTAATGCTCAGAAATTTTGACTTTGGAGCATTTTCCATTTTGCATTTTTGTATTAGGGGTTCTCAAACTGTACTGCTGTAACAAGTACAAGTTTTCTACAGAGAACCAGAGACATTTGACTCAGCTCATCTAGAGACAAAGTCATGTTCATAAAATATAAAAGCAAAAAGCATATATATATATATATATATATATATATATATGGCTTGTCAAATATGAAAGAAATAAAATTTCCTCATTTTACATTTTCTAGTGCATGGGTTTTTCAATTTGATCAGACTTTGAAATCTGTAATAATCAATACTTTCAGGAAGACTGATTATTGGAAAATTTTATGAACATTAGAGCAAGCAATTTTACAAAGATCAATCAAAATAGCCCTTACGTGGTATGTAGATTTAGCCAGAAAGTAAGGTTATGACTTGAAAACTACCCTCCCTATGCACCCCAGTGTATATCTGTTAAAGTTAGAATGGATCATCACTTTTCGCTTCATACTTAGGTAGCCTTGGGCCGCCTGTTTAACCTCATTTGGAATTAGTCTCATGTAAACTATTGGCAAAATCCAAGTACCTAACTCGAGTATTAAGGAAATGGTTGCATATTTTTATCACAAAATATTGATAGATGCCCTTGACAATGATAAATAAAAGTGCAGAAATAGTAATTGCTTTTGTAATAACCACTTTTGTGATAATCTACAAAGGAACATGCCAGTGTAAGTCATAAAATATTGGAAATACAAATTATGAGAACTGAAAGTTTAACTTTGTACAGCTTGTATAAAAAGTACTGAAAGAAGCAAAGGACAGAGACATTGGGAATAGGAAGGCGTGATGAACCACTTTATAATGTGTGCCATGATATCATTTTGCCTTTGGTTTGTTCTCTTTCCCTGAATTATTACTGCTCTTACCAGTATAAATTGGACCTTTTCAGTATGACCCCTACCTAAATCTATTATATTTGATAAGACTCTTGCCACTCTTAGCATTGTGAGATGAAGCTATAAATTTATGTTTATAAAACGTAAGTGTAGTTTTTACTTTCATGCTTATGAAAAAGAAAGCAAAAATAAGCACAAAGAATAAATATAATGCCAAAATCACTAACCATATTTCTATATATATATCTTATATTTTATTCTATACATAAGTGTGTGTTATTTTACAAAATAGAAAATCACTGTGCATCTATTTTTATATAATCTAAAATTTAAAACTTTTGAAAGTAAAAACAAGTCTTATGATTCCCTATGTATACCAACAGTAGTCAAAATATTTACAAATTTTTATCCATTCACTGTTACCATTATGACTAAATTTTGTTATTTTTAAATTTTTTTTAATTAAAAATTTGTTTTTTATTTCAAAGATAATAAAATCCAACAAAACACAACAGAACAAAGTCAATCAAAACAAAGCAGTAGAACTGGTACATAACTTCAAAGAAACATACTAGGAAAACAATAGCTACTATAGTATATCTTGTTATTTTCTGAATAGTTGACCATTCCATCAGGTATAGTAAAATCAAACCAAAAACAAAATAGAATAAAACTAATAAAAACAGAATATGAAATAAAGCAAAAAAAATAATCAGAATAAAGCAAAGCAATGAGAACAATATTGGGCCTCAAAGACAAGACAGAAGAGAATCCCCCATATTTGCTACATTGCATGCTGTCATCTTTCCAAGCGATGCTCAAACTGCTGGCTCTAGGCCTGCAAAATCAATGAAACAATACTAGCATTTATTTGTTTTCTGTACCGTAGTTGCTATCAACTTAGCCAGTCCTCTGAATCAGGAGGTTGCTTACAGGGGGTGGGGGGAATGTCCTTGATTCTTAGCCCATGTGCTGGCAGGCCTATGGGAGGCACATCCCTTTCTCTTTCTGGGGTCTGCGCTGGTCACGCACACTAACCAGGAAGGTAGGCTAGTTGTCTTCTTGTTGGAGCCTCCCTGACCCAACATGGTGGGTTCTCAAGAGGCACATCTCTTTCTCTTCCTGGAGTCCGCATCAGTCATGCACACTCACCACGAAGGCAGGCTAGTTGTCTTCTGGTGGGAGACCTCTGACCCAACGTGGCAGGTTCTAGAGAGGCACATCTCATTCTCTTTCTGGAGTCTGTGCTGGTCATGCACACTTACCAGGAAGGCAGGCTAGTTGTCTTCTGGTTGGAGCCTCCCTGCCTAACATGGCGGGTTCTTAGGAAGCACAACTCTTTCTTTTCCTGGAGTCCACGCCAGTTGCATACACTCATGAGGAAGGCAGGCTAGTTGTCTTTTGGTTGGAGCCTCCCTGACCCAATGTGGTGGGTTCTGGAGAGGCACATCTCTTTCTCCAAATTTTTGTATTTTAAAACAAATAGATAACATTTGATTTTATACATAAACTCTGTAATATGAATTTTTAACCAAGAAGCATGTTTTAAATAACCACCAAGTCTTTATTGCATCCAATAAAATCAGTTCATATTAGTATATGTGTATTAATATTGTTGCAAATGGGAATGGGCCGAAGGGACAGAGGGTGGAGGAGGAAAGGGAAGGAGAGGGGGTAATAAAAAGAATTAAGTTGCTATTTGTACATGTAACAATTCCCCACTATGAATGTAATTATCATATACTACAAACATGTACTAATAAAAAATAAAACAAATGTTTCCAGTAAACATTGAAAATAAAAATAATTCTTGTAACAAAATACCTTTTATTCTATAACAGCTGTGTGTTCTTTAGTATGTAACTTGATTTTTTTGAAAAACGTTTTTTATGCAAAATTGACATTTCTAATGTATAAGTTCATGATGTGAATATCTTCACATCAACATATAGAACTATCCATATTTAATGGCTGCATTGTGTAGTGGTTTAATTTACACTGAAATTTAAAAATTATGGAAAATCTCAAAAATAAAAGAAAATAAACACAAAGAAAGGTAAAAATAATTGGCTAACTTGGTTTACAGCACACCTATTTCTTAGCTATCTGTGGTTTTCTTTTGCCAACTTTTCTAGTCCCTGTTTCATTACAAACTGTTATTAAAGTAGAATCTGGAAGTAAAGGATGTAAAGCAGCAGATACGTGAAGAAAGGATGAAGAAATATGACAGAAAAGGAGAGGAAGAGAGAAGGGAGAGAAAAGAGATGCTTCTGATGTCCATTCCTTTTACTCAAACCTATTCAAACAGACTGGGTTACTTAACACTAAAACTCAGTTTCGATTTCTACACGGAATATACTATTTTCATTTCAGAAGCTGTCTCCAAATATTTTAACATTCCTATATAAGTAAGGCCAAGAAAAATTTATTTCTATATGCGCATTCAGAATCATTATGGTATCTAGCATGAGGTAGCACATTGGGAATTATCTCACACTTCAGGTGAAATTCTCAATTATTTCTAAGAGGATATGCCTCTCTAAGCACTTAAATTCTGTAACATGTAACGTACACACCATCCAAATAAACAAATGTCAACCACTCTGTTCATAGTATAATAGACTTTCACCATGACACACACATTAAAAAATAACATACAGCTGGGATTACTAGTATACACTTGTAATTTCAGCATTCTGAGAGTCTGAGGAATAAGAATCATAAGTTCTAACCCAGTGTGGGCAATCTTTCAGTTTAGCAAGACCCTGTCTCAAATCTGAAAAAAAAAAAAAAAGGTTGATCACATAACTCATTGTGAAGTCTTAAGTTAAATCCCCAGGACAGGGAGAGAGAGCGAAATGGAGAGAAAAAGGGGTGGGAGGGAGAGAAAGAGAGGGACAAAGGGTGGAAGGGAGAGGGAGTGAAAGAGGGAGAGAGGGAGAGAAGAGAGATATGAAGCACTGGTTTTCTGATAATTTTGACTAAGCCAATCCATCAGAAAATGTCATTATACCATATACTGATAAGGACTATTTAAATTTACCTAAAAGTTTGCAATAGAAAAAAGAAGTAACTCAAGCAAACTTTTTTTGTTTAGATAAAATTGAAGACAAGAATTTTGTGTTAGGTGATTTGAGGTGTTTTATTCAGTGCGAGGACTGTATAATTGACTGATTTTTAGAAGGATACTTATTAATGCTAAACTGTGATGAATCTAATAGGTACTTACAGAATGATTATGGTGTCTTTTTTCAATCACAGTTGAACATATATTTCTTGGTAATAGGAGCAATAATTACACTGATGAATCTAGGTATACAAAGTACAGTCTTGATTCCATTGCTCTGGCCAAGGTGCTGAAAACAGTCTTTGAATTGTATTCTGTCAAGCAGCATAAGAAATTTCTGGTTTTTTTTCACAGTACCAAAAAAAAAAAAATCTTCATATCAATGAGGACCCTCAAAAGCATATAATTATATGGAAAATTAGAACTAACAGCATAGATTAAAATTACATCATAGGTTGTAATATAAAGCTAATATATAAACACAACAGAAATTACAGAAAAATTATAATTATTTTGAATGAAATCATAAAGCTGTCAGAGTAAGAAATCTTTTTTCTCAATCCAAACAGAAAGTTCAACTAGCAATTAGCTAGAGACTACAATTTCCTTTGGAAGATGATTATAGAAAACCCAAAATGCTAACATGGTAGGCAGAACTGATTGAAAACCTAGCTGCAAAGGTAGAAGCAATGGTCCTGTTCTGACACACAGCACCCTTTCTGTCCCATGTCAGTATAAGGCCAGATAGACAGAATTTCTATCGATGAATAGTTCTTACAGGGGAAAAGAGATGCAGAGGCAGGCATCTGTTTCTCTAGCATTATGAGATGCCTCTGAGGACGCACATGGTAGCTGTACCTTACCAAAGTCAGAAGGGTAATTGGAGCAGTTTGATTGTTCATAATTCAGGTATAAACAAAGAAAGTGACTAGCAAATGGATCTTGATGGTGTCTCTATGCTTCTCTCAGCTGTGACCCAGAATCAGAAATAACAGGTGACTCTTTAGAGAAAGGAATGAACTACAAAACAATTAGAAAACAACAAAATTAGTAATGTCTTCATCTATTAATAGTTATACTGAATATAAATTGAATATAAATTGCCTAAATTATCTATTTAAAAGACATAGGTTGACTAATTGGTTAAAAAAGAAGACTCAGTTATGTACTGCTAGGAGGACTTACTTCATTGTTAAGGACACACATAAACCACAAATCAAGGAATGGGTATGCATTTCATGTAAATGGAAACAAAAGAGAGCAGAGATACTGATACTTGGATCCGATAAAATACAACTTAACTATAAATGCATGAAAAAGAGTAAAAACAGATACAGTTCAGCAAGACAGTATAACATTCATAAATACGTATTCAACAAATATAGGATAGAAATATAAAGCCTGAATATTAATTAACTATTAAAATAATAAATAAATATTACAATAGTGATAAAGTGAGAAAGTGACTGCAATACAATATAGAAGGGTAATTTAATACTCCACTTATGGAAATGGACAAATCATCCAGACAGAAAATCATCAAAGAATCATTTGACTTAAACTGTACTTTAAACTAAATGGACATAATAGAACTTGTAGGATATTCTATCTAACAGCTGCATTCTTCTCAACTACATAAGGAACATTCTAATATACATTATGCCATGAAACAAGTATGCATGAATTTAACTAGATTGAAATCATATCAAGAATCTTTACTTGATCACAATGATATAAAATTGGACATCAATAACAAGAGCAATGCAGAAAAGTTCACACATAAAGAGAAGTGAATAACAGTCTCTTAAATAACTAGAAGGTCAAATAATCTATTAAAAGAGAAATTGAAAAACTTTTTGAGAATAATAAAAATGAAAACACAATATGCCAAACCTATGAAATGAAGTAAAAATAAGTCATAACAGGGAAGTTTATACAATAGTTTCTATATAAAGAATAAAAGTGTCAAATAAACAAACTAATGATGAAACTGAAGGAATAGAAAAGCAAGTAGAAAGCAAACAGAATTAATAGAAGAGATACTAAAAATCAGAGCAGAAATAAAAGAAATAGAAACAAAAATCACAAAAATGAAGAATCAATTTAAAAATATATATACAAACATAATTGACAAATGCTTCACAAGGGTGCTGAAGGGGAAAATGGAGAAGACACGAACAAATCTAAAGGTGAAAGGGGATGCAATATATATTACATCACAGAAAGACAATCATAAAATATTTTATAAGCAATTGAATGCCAATAAGTCGAATGACATTGAAGAAACAATACAAATAAATTTCTGGATAATTACAACCTAAGAATGAATCATAAAGAAATAGAAAGTTCAAATGGACAATGAAGATTAATCAGGATGAATAAGTAATAAAAATTTATCCAACAATGGCTAAAGTAAACATTCCAGGACCTGAAAGCTTAACTGCTGAATTCTGCCAAATATTTTTTCTTGAGATGGGCTCTCCCTTTCTCAGGTTCCCCTTAAACTTCTGAACTTCCTGCTCCACCCTTCTGAGTAGCTGAGATTACAGACACGAACCACCACAATGGACAATTTTTCCCTTTATTTAAAGAAGAATCAGAGCCATTAATATTGTGAGTTTATCAGATCCAGATCTTAGAGATGAGCATACAGAAAAAGACAAAACAAAGACAAGGCAAATATGGTTTTTTGGGGAGCCCAGGAAGGTCAAAAATTCTCTTTAAACTAAAACAAAGGCTTCTCTGGACTACCAACATTTATTGGGTATCAAAGCAGGGGGTGTGTACAGAAGGGCACACAATAGCTGAGGTAAAGTTGTGAAACTGAGCAAGTCCTTGAGAATTTAAAATAAAGACATTTCAAGCAGGAAAATATTGTAAACTAAGAGAACAGTTTGATCTCTAAAGTTGGCACTTTATTACTGTTGAACCTTTTGAATAAGATTGAGCTCCCACAGCTGCAGTGTTATCTTGTCTCCAGAGAGTGTGAATATGAACTTTGTCAGCATAGTCAGAGACCACTGTGTTAAGCAACTTAATCCTTACACAGCCCGGTCCCCAACAAGTTATATTCAAGGTAGTTCAAAGCATTGAAAAGGAGGGATTAATTCTGAACACATTCCAGTGACTCAGCTTTATTCTGATAACCAAATTGAACAAAGATACAATGACAGTAACAAAAGAAGATGATAGGTCAATTTCCCTGGACTGAAACAACACAACATCCTCTTCACCAAATAATCCACATAAAAAATGACCAAAAATATAAGATTTAAAGAGAATAAAAGAAATGGCTAGCAGATGTTTGAAAAATGATCAATATCACAAATGATCCAGGAAATGTAAGTTAAAATCACAATGAGATACTACTTTCCCCAAAAATAACTCTTCAAAAAGACAAGATAATAAAAGCTGATGGGTATGCAGAGAAAATGGAATTCTTAGACAGTGTTTGTAGGAAAGTAAATTTGTATAATAATTACAGATACAATGCAGAGGTGTCTCCAAAAATTTAAAGAAGGACTACAAAGTGATCCAGCAATTCCACTGCTATATATATATATATTTATATATATTAGAAAATGAAGTGAGTTTGTGTAGGGAGCCGCAAGTTTGCTATGCCTAGCAGCCAGGAAGGGAGGCCTGTGTGTAGGAGCAACAGCCTGAGCTAGATTACCCCGCCCTTCGAGCGAGCCAAGATGGCGCCTACATCCTGTTTCCGCATCGGCTGTAACCCCGCCTGATATGATGTATGCTTAGCCATGAATGACGCCTGCCAATGAGAATGTATAC